>VDFB02086401.1:214904-361786 GCA_007258455.2 Sequoia sempervirens
CCACCCTAACCACAATAAAATGATAATATTTTTTTATAATATTTTACATATAAGTAGAGGTCTCATGTCCCAATGTGATGCATATTTTTTTGTAATTATTTTCCAAGTCAATAATTAATAATGATTTTTTTATTACAACTTTTAAAAAATATAAAAAACTTATATGTCTACCTTAACTTGGTCAAAACTTCATGAAATTCATTTTTTCTTTTCTTAATCATATAGTATTTGAAGCATAGAATGTGAAACATGTTTTGGATTCAAAAAATGTGATATTGTTTGATAGCTATAGATGTTTTTCAAGCAATCTATCAATCAAGACTTTAGTCATAATTTGAATATAAAATGAATAATAATTAGTTATTAAATCCAAAGTAAAGCATAATTTATATTGGTGGAAAGCTGAGAATATCCTTTAAAACCCCTTTTCATTTCATCAATTTTGGCTTAAAAAAAGTTGTCAACCACATACCCTTCATTTTGCCACTTTTTGGCCCATCATGATCCTGGACATACCCACTAACAATAAATATCAAAGGAAACTTTCATTAACATAAATAAATTCACCATGAGGCATATATGCAACACTAAATGACTAAAAGGAGGCTTCAACAACAAACATCAAAAGCAATTGCCACAAAAAACATAAGATACAGTTGCTTCCAAAGGTACAAGAACACAAAGAGGAACCAACAAGGAAATCAAGGTTGCTAAAGGATGGAGTGTCATTGCATAGGTGTTATGGGTTGCCCTCACATAACCTTCCTAGGCTATTGGATCACCTTGTCCACCTCTACCGGCTGCCGGACCCCCATGTCGCTATGCAGGATCAACATACCTTAAAAAATTACTATGCAAAGGAGAGGCAGTTAATCTTGTCATTCTAGGCCTTCCCACTCATCCCAAGCCTAAACAAGCACTTGGGCCCATGAGTAAGGGTGCATTATCTGAATTAATGTGATATGCTACCCAAACCCCTAATTAATTAATTAAGTTATCACTTGATTAAACTCCCAATGAGTTACCCTGGACCAACCACTTTGGGCATCAGACCCTCATTGAGAGCCACTCCCCTTTACTAGAAAAATAATCTCAAAATCACCAACGAGCAAGCCAAATTGTACAAGATACCAAAACTAAACAAATTATCAATCACCACGTGAGGCATGCACCATCTCACGCTAGAACTCATAGTAAAAAAAACCCCTTTCAAGTGCAAGGCCAAAACCCACATTCAAGTCAAGTACAAGAGCAACAATTCATGAAGAATCGACATGAAATCCAAACATAAGAAATATTTCCCCCCAACCTCTAGAAGGCTACTAAATCATTAACACAATGGTTCACATCAATGTAGAAATAATATGATGGTCACAAAATGACAAGAGTGAAATAAGATTGGAAACATCATAATGAGATCTTGAAAACTCAATCATGAATCTCCAAAAAAACTTACAATTTGGCACATAAACAACTTTAACAAATTTGACCATTGTAATAACAATGAGCATCAACCAATCCACAACAAAATTTGAGAATCAACCTAATAAATCAACTAGAACAAATAATCGAATCCACCATGCAATATTCCACAAAAGCAGTGTCGTCAGCTTACTCAATCACACCCATTAATAAACAGTTACTAAAACACCCCAATCCAAAAAGCAACACAATAGTTCCATACAATAATTAATCAAAATAAGCACCACTTGGTTCAATCAATAGATTCTATAATCCAAATAGCAATCTTTAAGATGTCTACTTATTCAATGAAACAAACACCCCTACCAACTAGTCATACAAAACCCCAGTGCTAACATTACACTTCAATTATCAATATTTCAATTGTTTATCAATGTTTACATAAATCTTAAATCCATAAAACAATATCACAATTAACAAGGACTCCATAAGCTAAACAAGTGTGAAACTTACATAAAATAACATTTGTATATTAAGAGAGTTAAAAATAATTTGACATTTATCTAATTCATCTGGATAAGTACTCTAACTTGAAACTCATAACTATTGAATATTTTAGAGAAGGATCACTAAATATAAAAGCATCAATTTCATATAACTATCATAATCAAATCATTTTTTATAAATTTTCTTAATCCATACTCATACTAATTACACAAGAGATTTACAATCCGATAACTTTCCAATTGCAAATGAAATCCATAAGCAATAGTTGTCTCTTTAATAATCTTTTTGTTAATCTAAGTATTAACAATTCACGTATTTATTTAGTCTTTAGTTTTGTTTATAACTTATAATTACTTAAATATTAATATCATACCAATGAATGTATCTATATATTCCCATATGAATTTAATTTATTTAATCTTTAGAAACTACTCATTTAAAATTTCAAAATAAATAAAGATAACCAATCTTCTCTCATATATCTCCTACTATAAGGTCTTCATTTCAACTTTCAAGATATTTTAAATTCACTCTACCAAATGTTTTAAAGTGTATTTAATCGCATAGTTTCATCTTTCTAAATATTGTTGTTCTCATACCAACATCATTTGTATAGACATTTGAAGGGCAATGGAATCTCGTCAACCACTACATGTCGATGAATACAAAATGGTCTGGTATCTTACATTGAATAAATTTGTAAGTCCTAACAACTTAGATAGGGTTATTTGGCCTAAGGATGATGCAGATACACTCCAAATACAAATATAAACATATACAACAAATACAAAGAGTAAGAGGGTGTGACTAAACAAGTTTGAAAGGCAAGTTACACTATTAATATCCTAATCATCGTGCAACACAAAAAGAATTGTATGCAAATATCATCAACCAAGTTTCAAGCATATTCCATGCACCAAAAGTACGATGCCCATAGGTATCCAAACTGTAGATCATAAGTAAGACAAATCATGCAATATAAATCAAATCTCAACTGGGAGATATACGGTTGACCACCTAAATTCTAGTTATAAGCAGTGACATAAGGGAAAAGAATAAGGATGGTGTGCAAAGGAGAAAAGTACAGTGCCTAAAGACCAAGACTCGCCGCTCATAACTCATCTCTAAGATCGTTCAGGGGGCATATGCTTTGGATATCAAATACTAAAGCAAATAAGGGGCCCTCGACTTCTAACATTTTCATTATGCAACAAAACGATGGTCCTCACTTTTTTAAGGTTATAGAGGCGACGGTTTAGGCCAGACTTAGAAGTCATTCAAAATTGAGTTAAGAAGTTGAAGGCGGGGATCATTACAATGACCGAATACCAAAGTGTTGATCCACAAGATTGGAAATCCAATCCATTATCAGTTTCAGCCAAGATATACTAGGAGTATATTCATATGCTCTTTGTGTTTATAAAAATTAGGTTGTGCATGAACACAGGATGTGCACAAAATGGATCTAGCGAGGAAGCTCTCAAAATCAATGAAATAATGAAGCACGTTGCCTCAAAATTCATTTCCAAGGTTGTTGCAAGATAAATTGTTCTGAGGGATGGGAAACATTTCCATCATTTACACCGGATTCAACATTCTAAAGGAGCTTATAGATGTAATAAAATGAAAGAATCTGAAGAATAGGCTTACATTTTAACGTGCGCATGCACAAGATTTTACAAGCTTGAACGGGTTTCAATCAAAGAACGAATTCACGCAAGGAGATAAGTGATCATAGAAAGGCGAAAAGAGGAAGACTTATTTCCATATGTAAACACATCTAAATTCCATAGACCAGTATCACAAAAAGATCGATATAAAGAAACAACGTAAACATCACGCCAATAAATAACCGGAGGAACCTTAGTGGAGATGCCAGCTATAGGGAAGCAAGGAGGTGACGCCTGAGAAAAGAACTTGCATGGCCAAGTAATTTGGTACGGCAGCACCGAGTTTGTTCAAATTGGGTGCTTTGGGGAAAAGATAAATCACGAAGAAATCAAAGATTAAAAAATAGCATGACCTACATGAAATCATCTCAAATGAAGAAGAAAGCTTGCAATGAAAAGAAACTAAACAAAAATCAACGGAGTTCAATTCAGAACTAAACCTTATAGACAGGGAAGATTTACAAGTCCTAGCATATTTAATGGTCGTCAGGCTTCCTTTGTTGAATGGGATTATCAAAACATGTTGAACACTCATTCATGATTTTAATCTCTTTTCAATAGTCTATATTGTAATGAATTGCAACGATCCATCAGTAGCTATAGATGAAGATAGGGTTTACCATAAATACCTGATTCCTCGTTAAATGATGAAAACATTCGAAGAGTAATGTTACTCACGACCTTTCCAACGTTCAAGCACCTGATTGCATCTTCAATCTCCCTAAGTAGTTTGCAAGTGCAAAGTAAATAGTGTGGGTAAGGCGCTGCAAGGAGCTTCAGTAAGGAGGCCACAATTCCATCTTCAAGGTACAGATACCAATATCAAGAATCCCCCTATAGCATGTCAACCGACTCGTAACAAAAATTACAAACCAAGTGTCAGTTTTCCCCTCCAAACCAAAAATCAATGATCACCCCCAAAATATCCTCCAAAAAAGAAATATATAGAAGGATTTTGTTCTACGAACAAAAAAAGAAAAGAAAACAAACAAAACCCACCAGTATCCTTTTCAAAAATTTGTTCGATGTTGTGCATGCAAGACCACCTATATTTTTTATTTGATTTTAACAACTTATTTCAAAATCTTATCTCTTTAATCTAATTAAAAATCAATCCTTCTCCATATTTACTCAATTGACGAGATCATTTATCTTTATTTGTTGTCTTTGTCATATTAAATAATTATCTTCACATAATAATAAATTATCAATTATAATTAAATTCAATACTTTTACAATGAAAATTAATTTATAATAACTATTTACTCTTATTTCATAAGCTTAATTTATTTAATTATTATTTTTATTTTCCCATATTCATTTAAGTTACCTTGAAAACCAATTTTAATTTGAATAATTTATTAAACAAGACCATTATGTTTACCATGCAATTCAATGACACCATAAACAACAAAGCACAAATAAATACTTACACCAATATCCAAAAAGGCCACAACGAAGGGGCATTACATCCTCCTTCCTAGGATTCGACTTACTCTTAGAAGTCGCAAGGTGAAGTAAAACACATAAAATTATAAGCATGACAATATCATCAACTTAGCAACTACATCAAAAATTAAACGTCACCAATTAGGCAATAAAAATTAAATGACTTAAAAGAAAAGGAACGATACCAAAAAATGGAGACGGGGTTGCAATCAACCACAATGTTAAATGCAAGGATGGGAAACTTTCTTGTCAACTACAGTTTTCCATGTCATACCCATTGGGATTTATCAGGCTTCCCAAGTCTTGATAGTTCAGGTGGAGTCAAGGCTTGGTACTTGCAATCCTGCATAAAAGAAAACGTTGTGCACAATATATATATATGTATGTATGTATGTATGTATGTATCCAATTACAATCACACCGTGAGAGGAAATTGCAGTGTAGTAGGGAACTCATGACTAAGTGATACTACCATGTCCCTCTCACTAAACCACAAACAATAACACATCAACCAGAACAACTCTAATAATCAATTCAACTCCTAAACAATCCACTACTTAATAGTAAAAAAAATAATCACATAATGATCATAACCATGAATCTATATCATGTACTATATCATAAATGGATTATTGATTAACACTATAAGTATCTATCGTTATAGATCCCAATTATGTTACCTTCATCACCGAGTTTCCGAAGCCAACTACTTGAAAATAATAGACTAAGGTGGAAACATAACACATTAGTACCAGTTATCCAAGTTGATTATTTACCTCAAAATGCTACATTTCCATAAGAACACAATATAATAATCCACACAAGCACATATTTTTGTTAAACATCATCATTTACACACAAGGAAATCCACTTTAGTCACTATTCATCACCAAATCTCACAAAAACTTCAAAAAAGACCAAAATTTAAAACCTTCATAGATTCAAGAAAAACACAACTCGCCACTCCATAAACACAAATTTTCAAATTTAGCGCACACTCAACACATTCACACATACAACTCACATCATTGGGAAACCCGTCACATAACAACACAAAGGTCCATAATGCATCCTCAGTAGGAAGAATATTGGTGCATTGTGCACTACACTGAAGGTCTAATCCTTTCCACCGGTTTTCTGCACCATTGAACCAACACCAACTAGAGGCAAACTTGGATTTCTAATCGAGAACGATGGAAGCATGAAAACCTAAAATCAAGAGTCTAAACAAAAGGTTAACATAATGGGATCTTAGAGACCAATGTATGAACCTATGCTTTGATACCATGTTGTAACACCTCATCGTGCAAAACCCCAAAGAACAATTAGAACTAACAAAACTACAACAAAATTTATTTATTTTTAAGTACAACATAACATAAGATGTACATTAACATAAAATACATGTAATGCAATTATATAATGCAACATCAACTATGTCCCCTGGGGTACACGTGACAGCATTATGAAACATGAACCCACTTCTTAATGATACATAACAAAACTCAAGATTATATTGTGAACCCATAATATACCGTAAGTAAACAAATGTGCATACATCCATAAGTGAACACATTACATAATAAAGTGTACATATATATTCATTATGATGATCAATTAGAGTGAACAATCATATCATGGTTATGATGTGAAATTATGTCATTCAAGGATTACATCAATACAATGTACTTCCTAGAATGAATGGGAATAGTACAATAACAAGGTATAACACAACTGAGAAAAATGAGTCTAAGCATCAAGACTAGATCTAGCTCTAGTACATCCCCAAAGTCATTGCATGAGAAACAACTCTGCACATCTGGATCTTTGGATGGGGACCCAATGGGGTGCTTGGCACGTTCCACCTGACCACGTGGACCCGAAATCCCACCCCCCTATTGGGATTTGACAAGAAAGATCCTCAACCAAAAATTCAAGTGAACCAATGGTAATCAAGACTCCACAATAAGGGTAACAACAATGTAAGACAACAACCCATAACATTGCCGACACATAGCCACAACAAAATAATGAAAATTCCAACAAGAACCAATCAACATTAAATAATCATATGAGCTACCAACAACAATAGGATCCAAAGCCTAAAAAATGAGATCGCAATATCAACCAACAATAAATATCAAAGGCACCTTTCATTGACATCAATAAAGTTGCCATGAGGCATATATTCAACACTAAATGACTAAAAGGAGGCTTCAACAACAAACATCAAGAACAATTTCTATAAAAAAATAAGATATAGCTGCTTCTAGAGGTACAAGAACATGAAGGGGAACCAACAAGGAAAGCAAGGTTGCTAAAGGATGGAGTGTCATCACATAGGTGCTATGGGTTACTGGCACAGCCACGGTGGGAGGGTCCTCAAAGAGAACAATTTGGACCATGCAACAAGAGTAACACAATGAAAGAAACACAAAATATGGAGGCAAATTCAAGTGAAAGTATTCTTGTTAATAATTATTTCAGTTACATTTGGCTGGCAACTTTCAGTCTTACAGATTTAGCTCACAGGCCTAATAAAATATGCTCAATATTCTAAAATGATCCTATATGCGAGTTGAAAATTACTATTGAGACCAATATTAATCTACTCAATCAAATATTAACTCAACTTCCTATTCTAATGATCGACTACAATCTTTATAGCATATCCACAACTCAAGAAACATCTGTGTCAGCCAAAGATCATCACATTCTCCAAGGAAAGAAAATGTAACATGCACATGAATAGGTCAGCCTCAAATTTGAATTACTCTTCAACAAGTTCCTAAAATGAAGTGTGGAGCTATAATGAAGGTTGGGGACACTCCTAGGAACATTTAAAATCACACCAATAAGATCTACAAGTCACGAGGATGATCCAAAATGATTGAACTAGCTAAAAAGTTTGAAATTATTTTGGTGTCGGTTCAAGAAACTGCAAAGAATTCTAGAAGCGATAACTTGCCATAAAAAAATCCAATCACATCCAAATCTTGGGAAAATAAAAAATGAATATGTAGGAAATTTACACAAATATCCATAGGGTTTGGTGAGAAAATAAGATGAGTCCACCAATGTGAACTGAGAAAGAACAAAAACAAGAACAAAAAATTGAAAGAAAATATTTTTGGTTGATGCAAGATTGCCAAGAACCAAGGATGCTTGTAACACCCCTCCATTTTGGATCTTTTCATCGGTAGTGTTTCTTTGTAATGCTTTGTTCTACTATGCTTTGAATTTGGTACTTGGTTGCTATTTGATCGCGAATTGTTAAGCGATGCGTATGTAATATTTTAATGTGATGGTATTTTACTCTGATGTTATCTTTATGGCATGTTTTGGATTAATTTAGCAGCTATTTGAATTAATGGTGTTTTATGCTTTTGATCATATTATTGATGTTATAATCATCAGTTAGTAATTTTGTATTGGTGAAGGGGACGTGATTGTACCACTCGCTTGCAAGCAGCCTACGATTATGAGATTTCCTCTTCACGATGTGTTTGATCATATTATGTATATAGGCATGTTCGATATACTCTTTGTTCACAGGTTGATAGGTACAAGACATCGACTCCACCTAATTCACAGGTTTGAGTATGTCCATTGGCCAACGGTATTTGATTGGGAGATAGTAGCTAGGTTTTCCATGCCAAGTCATCACCCTAGTCATAGTGTGTCGTCGGGTTGTTGTCGGGTTAGTTGTTTTAATATGGTCCATTTCACCTTGAGTATTTATTTAATTTCAAATTATAAAGGGTATTAAATGGCTTGTGTAGTTAAATTGATGATCAAATATATCTTCTTACAATGTTGAAATGTTAGTTATTTTATTGATTAATTTAATTTAATTAATAAAATAATATAATCTTGTATTAGATTTATTTTATTATTAAATTAAATTAATGTTGAGGAATTAAAATAAGTTATTTGTTTTGGAATTAATGGATGTTTCAATAGAAATTGGAAAAAATGAAAATATGTTCTAAATTGCATTTTTTGAAAATTAATATGTAAAAGAATTTATTTACAAAATTTTGAATTATTTTTGTAAAAGAAATTTTTAAGTACATGAAATTCCTTTTGGAAAACAATTTTGTTTTAAATTTAAAAAAAATGGAAATATCTCCAACTTTGCAATAAATTTTGGTGGATGGGATATTTTAGGGGTTTGACTAAATTTGGGGGAAACTCTATGAGAAAAAAGGAAATTTCATTTTGAATGGAAACTTTCAATTTGGTGGAGAAAAGATTTGTTGTGGTGTTTCTTGTGGATTGAAGAAGCAATTTTGGATTCCTTGGAGGAGTTGGAATCAAAAGAAGGATTAAGGACTCCATTGACAATCTTTCAAACTTTGGAGAAAAAAAAAAACAGGTTTCTTCTATGATTTAGTTTTCATTTTGAAAGATTTTATAATTTTTATATGATGTTGGAAAATAGTTAAACTTTGTTAGGTTTGCAAAGAAAACCCATGTTAAATTTGTTTCAAAACTTGCAAAAAAATTGTTGAAAGCTTGTTCAATTTGACTATATTTTGTAAAATTATATATATGTATATATATATATTTATATTTTCTTATAGTTTTATGCATTTGGTTAAACCTCTGTTTTTAATTTTTCTGGCAAAAAAATTCAAAAATTTGCCACAAAGGAAATTTTATTTTTTCTTGTGGGTTAAATATATAATAAAATAATTTTTTGTTGAATTGTGGGGTGGGGAAACCATCCCCACCACCACTCGGCCAAGAGGAGGTGATTGTGTGAGTCACACAGGTTGTCGCCCCTATGGGAGGCAGACTGTGTGAAGCACATAGACCGCCGCCCTTGGGGAAGGCGGACTGTGTGCCACACAGGCTGCCACCGCCCTATGGGAGGCAGACTGTGTGAGGGCACACAAGCCACTATCCTGGGGAGGCAGGGCAACCTGTGTGCCCTAATTTGGGCTTTCATTATTATTATTATTATTATTATTATTTTAAATTATTATTATTTCAATTTCGTTTAAAGTCTTTTTTTATTATTTATTAATATTAGTTTATATTATATATATATTTATAATATATTTTATGATTTAAATATTATATATATATATATGTTAATTAATAAGGGATTAATTTGAATTAGTTGGATTATAAAATTATTTAAATATTTAAAAAAGGAATTTCTTTAAATGATTATTTCATTATTATTCTGGAATTGAAATTGACTTTATAACAAATGTTTTTTATTTAAAATGTTAATTTTATAATCAAATGATTTATTTTTAAAAAAAAGTTGATGTGATAATCAAATGAGGTTATTGAAAAAGAATGTTTTAATCATTATGTGCAATTAGTGAAATGAAATTAAATTATTGGTTTAAATTCCTTAAAATTGCTAATGCGATTTGAGTTACTAATGAGTATGTGCAAATAAGGTTAATTATTTAATTGATTTCCTGCGCTACATCATTGCTTGGCTTGGGTTTAGGAAACCCTAATATTAGTTTATTGAGTTGCCTGAAATATTTTTTTAAGTGATGTTTTCGTTCATTCTCGATGTTGGGCAATTGAGTCACTTGTGTATGTAAGTCTTCCAGATAGGGTTTTTCAATTAATTGTGTGGGTTGTCATAAAATTTTACCAACCTTTGGTTTGTCTTGGGTAGCGCATATAGAAGTATCATGTTGTTTCACCCAGTTTTCACGAATGGGGATGGTTTGTGTCTCCTCTGGATTAGGAGAGGGTTAGGTGGTTTGTGCCTCCTTTGGAAGGAGTGGAGTATGTGCTTTGTTTCCTCCAGTGTTTAGAGTGAGTTTCCTTTATTTTTTGCCTCCTCGGATTGGAGAGGTTTTCTTATCTAGTTTACCCATTGTATTGTAGTCTTGTACCATGTGTGTTGTCAATAGGAGAGTGGCTCTATGTGGGGGTTTGGCACATAGAGGGGCGCCAGGGTAATTCACTTAGGGTTTAAGTAAGTGATAACTTAAAAATAATTAATGAAACACTCTTAGACTAATTGAGATAAGAAATACCTCTCTCATGACTCATTCACTTTTAAGGTTTGAGATGAGACGAGAAGCATAGTTTGTATGAGGGTCCGATGGCTGGTAGAGGCAAGCCTGGGTAACCGAATGGGGGTCTGGTAGCCTAGGAAAGTTGAGCCAAGGTAACTCATAGAAAAAGTTGTGTGACGCTCTCTCTATGTCAACCAGAAGTCAGTTTGTTGTACTGCGTAGATGATCTTTGTTCTCTAGAAGCTTTGTAACCATTGTGTTAAGTGATTTTGTGTTTGTAATCAATTCAGTTCAATTATCTTTTAGCCTGTTTCTAGTGGTAGATGGTCTTGTCTAGGAATTCCTTGTTACTATCTCCTAGCATGGGGGGTGAGCCTTCGGGTATCACATGGTTGGGTGGAATGTGCACCTTAATCCGTTGGGTCTTCTTCTTATTCGTGGGAACAATATTTCTAGTTGGAGAGCTCATGGGATCCTAATTCTTTCCATGCTTTATTCTTTTCTATTGATAATATAATTTATTACCCCTTATTTTTTATCGAGGAGGAATTTGCAATATGTAATCATGCTTAATGGAATTATCTCATTTGAGGAATGAGTGTTGTAATCTTATTGTAAATTTATTGTTATTTAAAATCATGTGGTATTTATTATCCTTGGATATATTTTATCATGTATGGAATGTATGCATTCTTAATTCTTTAAGTAATTAAACGTTATGTTTTCAATTCATGTTTCTTGTGTGGGTTTAAGTAACTCGGTCTCGTAACCTTAGGGGTTGTTGGCAATGGGTAGTGATCTTGCATGTTAATTGTTCTTAAACAAAAATAAATAAATAAAAATATTATTGCTTTTGGGTAGTTAATTGCAACTTCCCCTAGGGTTGCATGGCAGGGCGTTACAATGCTCCTGCATTAGACATCTAGGGTAAATGAAAATTGATTCCCTCACTTTGGAGGGGCCAAAGGAAAACTGAGATATTCTACCTCAACCTGAGAAATCCAAGAAGAATCCCCTACTGGTCTACCATTCCACTTCACAAGATATTCTTTGTATTGTCTTCCACAAGTCTTCCTCCCATCTCTGACATACAAAATCTCTTCAACCTCATCTGACTGTTGTTTAGGAAATTTACTCTCCAATTATTCTTTACTATCTACATTGATTTTTGCTTTGTGATACTGATATAAGTCTACAATGTTGAATATATGTGATATACCCATACCATCCGGTAACTCCACTTCATATGCATATCTTGAATCAAACTTCTTCAAGATCTTACAAGGTTTGAACTTCCTCATCTTCAACTTGTATGTTCCAGCTAGAACTCTCTCCCTCCTCAAATATACCATTACTTCATCTCCAACTTCAAATTCCTTATGTCTCCTCTTTCCATCAGCTTTCTCCTTAGACTTTTGGTTCATGTCTTCTAGTTGTTGTTTCACTTGAGTATGCAACTTCTTCATGTGTTTTGCAAATTCTTCTACTTCAGCACTCCTCTTATCTTCCATTCTGATGTCTCTTAACTCTGGTATACCTCTAGGATGAACTCTGGTAACAATATCAAAAGGTGTCTTTCCTGTACTCCTGCTCACTAAATTATTGTAGGCAAACTTGGCTTGTGCAAGGGCTAAATCTTAATTTCTAGTCTTCTCTCCAACCAAGCATCTTAGCAAATTCCCTAAACTCTTGTTTACTACCTCTGTCTGTCCATCAATTTGTGGGTGAAAATAAGAATTGAACTTCAAATCTATCTTCAACTTCTTCCAAAGTGTCCTCCAAAAGTAACCAACAAACTTCACATCTCTATCTGAAACAATACTCGTAGGTAATCCATACAATCTAACCACTTCTTTGAAAAACAAGTCTACTGCATGTACTGCATCTATTTTCTTCTTACAAGGTATGAAATTTTCCATCTTAGAAAATCTATCTACCACTACAAATACAAAATCATTACCTCTTTGTGTCTTCGGTAAAACAAGTATGAAATCCATACTAATATCTTCCCAAGGTCTCTCTGGAACCATCAAAGGCTTATACAATCCAACATTCTGACTACTCCCTTTTGCAACTTGAAAAACTCTGCAACTCTAAACAAATCTCCTAACATCCTTATGAATCTACAGCCAAAATTAATTCTCACTTACCAATGCCACTGTCTTATCAACTCCAAAGTGTCCTGACAATCCTCTACTATGCTTCTCCTTCACCAAGTTATCTCTCATTGAACTCTAGGGTATACACAATTGATTGCCTCTTAACAACATATCTTCTTGAATGAAATAATCCAACCACTAGCTTCTATCTTCCAAAACTAGTTCTTTACAAGCTCTCAAAGGTTCTACAAAACTGAGTCTTCCTCATACAAGTTCTTCATTTCATCAAAGCCTAATACTTCCACTCTCATCTCTATCAATAATTCCTTCTCCTACTCAAAGCATCAACAACTGTATTTGACTTTCCACTTCTATGCTTCAAAAAAAAGTATAACTCTACAAGAATTATACCCATCTCATGTGTCTCTTATTCAACTTACTTACCTTGATTGTTCAAATATTGTAATGCTTGATTATTTGTATACAACACAAACTCCTTAGGAAAAAAAAATGTCTCCATTTCTTCAAGGCTTGAACTATGGCATAAAATTATCGATCACACACTAAATATCTTCTTCTAGCATCATTCAAATTCTCACTAAAATAAGCTATAGGTCTTCCCTCTTGACTCAAAACTGATCCAATTGCATTTTCACTTACATCACAGTCTACATGAAATACCTTATTGAAATATAGTAAGGCCAACACAAGCTGCTCAATAACCTTCTATTTCAACAACTCAAAAATTTGATCTTCTCTAGATGTCCATCTAAAATCCTTTCTATCTCCTCTCATTACTACTATCATAGGACTATAAATAGAACTAAAATTTCTAATGAAATTCTTGTAGAAACTGGCCAATCCATGAAATGATCCCACCTCTCCAATTCTATCTAGTGTAGGCCACTCAAAAATCACTCTTACCTTCTCAGGATCCATCTTCAATCTGTCCACAGATATCACAAGTCCCGGATATACCAACCCCTTCATGAAACTACACTTTTTGATATTTATCATTAACTACTCTTCTCTCAACCTCTGCAAAACTTGTCTGATATGCAACAAATTCCCCCCCCCCACTATTACTAAAAATCAAGATGTCATCCAAATACACAATCACAAACTTACCCAATAATTTCTTCAATACCTCATTCATCAACCTCATGAAATTACTTAGTGCATTTTTCAATCCAAAAGGAATCACCAACCATTCATACAATCCTTCATTCATCTTGAATGTTGTTTTCCACTCATCTCCTTCTTTGATTATCATCTTATGATATCCACTATTCAAATCTATCTTTGTGAAGTACTTAGCTCCACTAAAAAATCCATTAATTCATCCATTTGGGGAAAAGGAAATCTATAATTCATTGTGATCTTGTTTATGGCTCTAGAATATATACACATTCTCCATTCTCCATCCTTCTTAGGTGCTAACACAGTAGGTATTGCATATGGACTTAAGCTTTCTCTGATCAAACCCTTCTTTAGCAATTCTTGTATGTTTCTATTCAACTCCTCATTCTCTATCAGTGTCATCCAGTGTGCCGCTTTATTAGGAAAACTAGCTCCAGGAATCAGATCCATGCAATGACTAATACTTTTCATAGGTGGAAATCCATTAGGTACATTATCTGAAATAATCTCCTCATATTTTGTCAGTATTTTTTTCATCTCTTCTGGGTGTTCTTCTACATGCTTCAAATCTTCAGACTTCTTAGGTACCAAGGCATAACACACATTCTCATGTCTCAATCCATTAAGAAATATTCTTCCATCAACCAGAAAAACCCTACCATTCATAAAAACTTCAACTATAGGAACATCTTCCAATGGAAACAAAATCTGCTTCATCCCATTAGGAAAAATGGTATATATATTCTTCTTTCCATCATGAAGAGCTTGTCTATCATATTGCCAAGGCCTTCCCAACAAAAAATGACATGCATCCATAGGCATGATATCACACAGAACTTCATCATGGTAATTTCCTATCTTTAATTTCACCAAACATTGTTCACTTACCAGTATCTTATGCTCATCCTAAATCTAAGCAATCTGATAGGGTTTTGGGTGTTTCAACATTTCCAATTTTAGCTTAGTCACCATCTCTTCAGAAACTAGGTTCTCAGAGTTTCCACTATCAACAATCACTTTGCAACATTTACCATTCACCTTGCATATGGTTTGAAGCAAATTCTTCCTTTGCAATGGTTCTTTCTCCAACTCACTGTGGCATAATACTGTTATATTCACCATCACTTCTCCATCTTTGAGTTTATTAGATGATCCAATATGTTCTTCCTCAACAAAAGTGGTTCTTCTATTGTTCTCTATCTTTCTACTTGTCTCTCCCTGATTACATTCAAATTCTCTATGTCCTTCTCCTCCACATTTATAATAGGTTCCTTTGAATACTCTTTTCTCCTATCCTATATCCCTTCTATAACCTTCATTTTGGTAACCACTATAACCTCCTCTTTTGTAAGAGTTACCATCACCTCTCTAGTATGAATTATCATTGTTACTAACCTCCTTATCCTTATTTTGATCTAGAAAAGATCCTCTTCTTCCTTCAGTAAAATTCCTTCCTCTTTGAAATATTTCACCTCTTCCTCTTTGTCTCTAATCATGTATTTTATTCAACTTCTCCTCTACTTTTAGGGCACATTGATATGCCTCCTCCACACTTGCCAACTTGATCAAACTAATTTCATCCTATATAGATGACCTCAAGCCATTTACATATCTGGCTACTTGCTCAATCTCATCCTATGAATGTCTAGATCTAATATTCAACTTATAGAACTCCTCGGTGTACTTTGTCTCAATTGATTCTTTATGCTTTAGATTTTTCAACTTCTTGAACAAACTAATTTGATAATCTATAGGCATAAATTTGACTTCAACTTATTTACCATCTAATCCCATGACTTTATGTTTTCCTTTCCTCTTCTTTGCCTATCTATCTATAAATTTTCCCACCAAAGGGATGCATGTACTCTCAACTTTGTATAGGAAAAATTCACTTTCTTATCTTTGGAGGTACCTTCAAATTCAAAATAATTTTCCATCTCTGTTATCTAATCTAATAATACATCAGAATCCAACTTACTAGTATAATTCGGTGGATTGAAATGTGGTCTTGTATTCACTTTAGTTAGGGATCTTATGAACCTCTCATCTCCCTGATCTAGGCCAAATTTCTCATCTCTTCCTCTTTCATCTTGTACTTTTACTTCTTCATCACTCACATCATCAACTAGTCGACCTCTTCTCTGGGTCATTTCAACAACGTCTAATCTGGTAGCAATTCCTCTCAACATCTCCATCACAGCTTGGTCTGCATTTCCACACACTCCATTTCCTCTAACATTTCTTCTTCCAGTCATCTTTACACAAGTCCTCTATAGTTGCAAGTTAGATCCTCAATCTTCCACCCCACAACAATTCTTCAACAAGACTTTGCAAACTCTGACAATCTTACAAGGAATGAACCTCACTCTGGTACCAATCTAGCACAACCATAGTGGGAGGGTCCTCAAAGAGAACAATTTGGATTGTGCAGTGAGAGTAACACAATGAAAGAAACACATAATATGGAGGAAAATGTAGGTGAAATTATTCTCATTAACAAACATCTACATCAGCCAAAGATCATCACATTCTCCAAGGAAAGAAAATGTAACAAGCGAATGAATAGGTCAGCCTCAAATTTGAATTACTCTTCATCAGGTGCATAAAATGAAGTTTGGACCTATAATGAAGGTCGGGGACACTCCCAGGAACATTAAAATCACACCAATAAGATCCAAAAGTCATGGGGATGATCTACAATGATCGAACTGGCTGAAAAGTTTGAAATTATTTTGGTGTCGATTCAAGAAACTACCAAGAATTCTAGAAGTGATAACATGTCAAAAAAATATCCAATCACATCTAAATCTTGGGAAAAGAAAAAATGAATATTTAGGCGATGTACACAAAGATCCATAGGGTTTGGTGAGAAAATAAGATGAGTCCACCAATGTGAACTGAGCAAGAATAAAAACAAGAACATAAAATTGAAAGAAAATATTTTTGGTTGATGAAAGATTGCCAAGAGCCAATGATGCTCCCACATCATTTACCCTAGCGTAACCTTCCTAGGCTATTGGATCAACCTGGCCACCTCTATCAACCATCGGACCCCCTATTCTACTATATGAGATCAACATACCTTGAAAAATTACTATGTAGAGATAAGGAAGTTGATCTTGCCATTCCAGGCCTTCCTACTCATCCCAAGCCTAAACAAGCACTTGGACCCATGAGTGAGGCTACATTATCTGAATTAATGTGAGATGCTACCCAAACCCCTAATTAATTAATTATCACTTGATTAAACTCCCAATGAGTTACCCTACACCAGCCACTTTGGGCATCAAACCGTCATTGAGAGCCACTCCCATTTACCAACAAAAAAATATCAAAACCACCAACAAGAAAGCCAACTTGTACAATATACCAAAACCAAAAAAATTATCAATCACCACATGAGGAATGCACCATCTCACGATAGAACTCATAGTAAAAAAAACCACTTTCAAGTGCAAGGATAAAATCCACATTTCAAGTCAAGTACAAGAGAAACAATTCATGAAGAATCGACATGAAATCAAAACATAAGAAATATTTCCCCCAACCTCTAGAAGGCTACTAACTCATTAACACAATGGTTCACATCAACGTGGAAACAATATGATGGTCACAAAAATGACAAGAGTGAAATAAGATTGGAAACATCATAATGAGATCTTGAAAAATCAATCATGAATCTTCAAACAAACTTACAGTTTGGCACATAAAAAAAATTTAACAAATTCAACCATTGTGATAACAATGAACATAACCCAATCACAACACAATTCAAGAATCAACCTAATAATTCAGCATCAACAAATAATCGAATCCACCATGCAATATTCCACAAAAGCAGTGTTGCTAGCTTACTCAATCACACCCATTAATAAACAGTTACCAAAACACTCCAATCCAAAAAGTAACACAATAGTTCCATATAATAATTAATAAAAAAAAGTGCCACTTGGTTCAATCAATAGATCCTATAATCCAAATAAAAATCTTTAAGATATCTACTTATTCAATGAAACAAACAACCCTACCAACTAGTTATATGGAACCCTAGTGCTAACATTACACTTCAATTATCAATATTTTAAATGTTTATCAATGTTTACATAAATTTTAAATCCATAAAACAATCTCACAATTAACAAGTACTCCATAACCTAAACAAGTCTAAAACTTACATAAAATAGCATTCATATGTTAAGAGAGTTAAAAAGAATTTGGCATTTATCTAATTCATTTGGATAAGTCCTCTAACTTAAAACTCATAACTATTGAATATTTCAGAGAAGGATCACTAAATATAAAAGAATCTATTTCATATAACTCTCATAATCAAATCATTTTTATAAATTTTCTTAATACATACTCATACTAATTACACAAGAGATTTACAATTTGATAACTTTCCAATTGCAAACGAAATCCATAAGCAATAGTTGTCTCTTTAATAATATTTTTGTTAATCTAAGTATTAACAATTCACTTATTTATTTAGTATTTAGTTTCATTTATGACTTCTAATTACTTAAATATTAATATCATGCCAATACATTTATCTATATATTCCCATATGAATTTCATTTATTTACTCTTTAGAAACTACTCATTTAAAATTTCAAAATAAATAAAGAGAACCAACCTTCTCTCATATATCTATTGGAATATGGCTCTGAGAGATCATTTTTGGATACTTGTGTTGTCACTGATGGAAACTAGAGTCAGCAGTATGATATGCAGTATTAGCATTGTGTATACCGGCAAGGAACTTAAGATTTTGTATTCTATCGACAGTATGTATGAAGAACAAGACATTTGGTTGGAAAGTTGATTTGATCACTTTACTAGATCATTATTTCATGGTGTGGATCTCCAGGAAATCTGTCTTAGCATTTACACTATCCTCTGATGAGTTTTTGTGTTATATTATTAAGTTGGAGTTTGAGTTAAGAGATTCGGTAGCATGATTCATGGTTTATTTTCCATTGTGGCTGACATGTTTTGTATGGTGTTTCGTGGATCTATGTGGAATGTGTATTTTATTGTCTATTATGTTTTGAACTTTATTTTGGGTCCCTACTAATGTCTAGCCAACTTGTGTGGGTACACATCAATTCCAATTAGAGTTGTGAGACGACACAAGCAGAAATATTATATTTTATTATGTGGCTAACATACTTTGAATTTCTAATTAGTAGGTATATAAAGGATATTGGTAAATCATTGTGTGTGTATGACATATGCAAGTTGTGGTGGCTAATATAATGCAGTAGTAAGGTGTATCAAAGAGAGAGTGAAAAAGAGCAGATCAGTTGTTTAAGGGAAGAATAGTTTTGGTTTGTTAAACAGTACAAAGCAAAGAAGAAGTGCAATCCAGTCAAGAGATCTGGAATCTGATCGAGAGCTTTAGTGGAACTGAATCCTAGCATTTTTTGATGTTGTACTCTTAGTTCAAATTTTTGTTGTAAAATTTTATTATATCTATAAGGCAGTGAGCCTCTTTTCTTTGAGCAGTGCGCCTAAATGAAAGTGCATTCCCCTCTTTTATTTACTTTTAACAGAGTAAACATTGTGGATTAATCTCCACCATGGTTTTTCCCCTAACAAGGTTTCCACGTAAAAATATTTGGTGTTATGGTGTTCACTAATTTGACTGCATGTTTTGCATTTTTTCATCTGTTATGTGTTGGAAATGCTATATGAAGTTATATTATTGTTGTAAATTTTAGATCTATTTTGTAAATCAAAATCATTGAACATTGATTCATCCCCCCCTCTCAATGTTCCAAGTGCCCAACAATTGGTATCAAAGCTCTAGTTCCTCTTTAGAAGTTTAACAGCTTGAGGTGAATCTTGAATTACAATGGACATTGGTGGTCTTCAACAAAAGCTTATGGTGTCACTTGATGATCTTCATAAATCTAAAGCAGAGGTCATGGAACTAAAATAAAATCTTGTAGATGTCGACAAATTCATTTAATCGCTAAAGGGTAAGATAAATGGGTCAAGGGAAAAGAGGAAGGAGTTGTGTGATCAGTTGAAGAATAAAGAAAGAAAAGGTCTGGATGATGTCCATCTGAATCAAACCCTAAAAGAAATAATAGAAGAGTGTGAAAAGCTATCCAAGGACAATGCAGCTCTAAAAGTTGAGATGGAATCTATGGTAATGAAGTTTACCAAAGAAATTGAACAAAGGAAGAATAATAAAGAGAATCTTGCCCAATCCCTAAAAGAAAAATCTAAAGAATGCAGTTGAATTAATAGTAGAACCATTCAATTGGAGGCTAAACTGCAACAGGCCATAAATTATGAATATGAGATTGAGAGTCAAATAGTTACTATTGGAAATGAGCTTGCTATAGCAAATGAATTCAAGGAGAAATTCAGGATAAGCTCTACTAAGCTTGATGAGGTAACCAAAAGTTAGAAGACTACAAATGAAAAGCGAGGTCTCGACTATGAGAAGGGTGAAAGCTTTGGATCTAAATAGAAGAACTCTAAAAAGAAGAACAAAGTTGGAAGACATCTGAGAAGGAAACCTAATGCTCAAAGATTTAATGGATATTTCTTTGCTTGTAATAAATTTGGACATATGGCTTCTCAATGTAGAAAAATGATAAACCCTAGTACTCCATCATTTTATGGTTAATGTTTTAAATGCAAGAATTTTGGTCATACGGCATTAGAATGTATAAGTATGCCTATCAATACAAGTAACATTAAATGCTACACCTATGGAATATTTGGACATGTCGCTAACTAGTGGAATGGTTGGTATAGATAGAAAGGTTTGGTATGTTTCAATTGTAACAATCTTGGACAACTTGCAAGATTATGTGGGAACAAAATTATGAATAAAAGGGGCCTTGTTGATCAAGAAAGAGATTCACAGAAAGACAATAAAGGAAAAGAAAAAGAATTTTTGGAAGAGATAAGAGATCAGATGAAGAAAACATGGGTTAAGAAAAGTGAATCTGATGAAGGAAACAAGGTTGCACTGGAAGCTCCATCCAGTAACTCTTCTAGTAATTTATATCAGGCCTGTGGCCTAGGGGGAGTTTTTCATGAAAATATTTTGTTCCTCTGTGTATAAATGGCACCCAATTGGTGGATTCCATTCAGTAATTGTGTTATTCATTAATGAAGTATTAGCAATCATATGTTGAATTGGAAGTAACGGTATAGGTTCATAGCTAAAATCTTTGCTTGTTGTCTGAGTTTGCAGTCTGACCAAAAATTCTAGGGCAACACATTTAATGCGACAAAAAGTAAAGTAGGTGAAGTTATAAAAGGGTCATTTGGAACCCTAATTCCTCACTGTGCATTGTAGTAGAATAGTTCGAAGGCATTTTCTGCAAAATTTCAAAGGTGTGAAAGGTGATTCTTGTAGCAAATTTCTAGGTATTTATGTTGATCATTGATTTCATATCTATTTTTGCAATTAGTAGAACTTTTTTCGAGGTGAGACATGAAACAGATCAAAGGAACTGTAACTCTAGATGAGTATAGTAGTCAAAAAGTTAGGGATAAAATAAATTTGTTTTCGCTCATTGATTTAGGAGGCTTGAAGGATCAAAGCATAAGAATTTGGATATATGGAAAGAATATCCTCATTTCGTCAATATAGAGGTGATTTAGTTTGTTCTGAATAGATTGGATAGTGATATCCTCACTCTAGACAAACCTTATCAAATTTCTAAGGATGTGATTAGAAATCTAACCAGATTATGTAATATTGGTGAAGTATCGAAGAAGAAGTTGATTCACAATGTTGAGGTTGAAGCCCTAACCAGAATAAGGGGAGATCATAGGGCTCTGATAATTGCATTGATTAAAGATCCTTTGACAAGGTATGTGGCACATGGAATCTCATATAAGATCTTCTTTAGAAACTAAGAAGGATCAACCTCGACAGGTGTTGCATATATCACGCATAAAATGATGATTGAAAATGAATATTTTGACCTGTGTAGTCTAATAAAGGATCAACTGATGGAGAATGTTCAATTAATGAAGGATATTAACTACCCTTTTAGATTTGGGACTCTGGTAATATGGATTATGATATATTTTCTAAACTATTTTCCCATGAAGGACAATGTAGTGTGGAAAGAAAATGTGTTGGTCTGTAAACAAATTTTCAATCATTATAACTCTTTTGAAAATTGTGAACAAGTGTATGAAAGATTCTTTAGAAAGGTGTTAGAATTTTTTTGGGAAAGTGTTATCCCTATCCCAATAAAGATAACTGAAGTTGGATCATCCTCCAGAAAGGGAAAGAAAAAGTAGAAGAGAGGAAGTGATATGGGTGGTGTCACTCCTCCAGTACCCAAGTCAACAAAAGGTTGAAGAAAAAGGGAAAGCACAATTGGTTGTGGATGTAGAGGATGAAGTTTCTAAATAATATACTTCAAGAGATCAACCAAAACTAGTTGAACCAGTTGTGGAAATTGCAGAAGACAGTGATGATGAAGGTGTTATGTTCAAATCAAAGATAATGCAAATTATTCAGGATGAAGATGGTATGCAAAAAGTATCTGATATATGGTTAAATGGACTATCTTATGAGTAGGATGTCATTGAGGACACTCTAGGAAGGTATTTTTTTGACAACATTGATTTGGAAAATATGTAGAATGTTCTTCCCAATGAGTTAATTGTTTGTGTCAAGGAAGCTCTAGAATCTGTGCCTCTAGACATAAAAGAGGAGGAAATAATTTCTCATTTAAAAATGTAGTTTAGGCTGTCTCTTTCCAAGTTAAAGAAGAAAATGAATGAGCTGAGACAGTGCATTGATTCATGTAATAATTTTTTCAATTATTGTCTTAAGTGGCCTCATGTGGTAGGCAAGTACAAGGACAAGTTGGAGGAAATTGAAAAAGAGCTTGTCAAAACTGGACAACATTACACTATGTCTTTGGACAAGAATGAATATGTTAAGAAGAAGATTCATGCTCTACAGGTTGAGCATACAAAGGTCCACTCTGCTAGGAATACTCTTATTGATGCCTTCTAGAAAGTAAAAGACATAACTGAAGGGAGATTAGAGTAGATGATTGAAGTGCTTAAGTTAGGAGAAAAGCTAGAAGATGCATTCACCATTCCTGAGTCTCTTGTTTAGATCATCAATAGAACTTTAGATAATAATAGCTTGATCATTTCCATTGGGATTTCAGTGGATTCCTTGAAGAAATTCCTTCCAAAAATGAAAGGTAGGTATAAAGTAATTTTCAAACTTTTGCAGTAGTTGTCAAAATTTTGGTCTTTTTTTCTGCATCATCAGTTGGGAGTGAATGTAGTAAATTATCAAAGGGGAGAGAATAAGAAGAGAAGTGTAGAGAAGATATAGTAGAGCTTTGTCATTGATGTCAAAGGGGGAGAGAATGAGTGAAAAATTTCCTAGACATCCATAGGGGGAGCAATAATTTTGACTTTGATGAGTTTTTGGTTTTGACACTTAGTCAATTTTTCCCTGAGTGTTGCCATCAATGCCAAAGGGGGATATTGTTGGCATATAGCTCCGAGAGATCATTATTGGCTACTTTTGTTGTCATTGATGGCAACTAGAGTCAGCAGTATGATCCACAGTATTAGCATTGTGTATAACGACAAGGAACTTAAGATTTTTTTACTCTACTAGTAATATGTATGAAGAACAGGACATTTGGTTGGCAAGTTGATTCGATCACTTTACCAGATCATTATTTTGTGGTGTGGATCTCTAGGAAATATTTCTTAGCATTTACATTATCCTCTATTGAGTTTTTGTGGTATATTATTAAGTCAAAATTTGAGTTAAGAGATTTGGTAGCATGATTCATGGTTTATTTTCCATTGTGGCCGACATGTTTCATATGGTGTTTCATGGATCTATGTGAAATATTTATTTTTTTATCTCTTATGTTTGGAACTTTATTTTGAGTCCCTACTAAAGTCTAGCTAACTTGTTCAGGTACACATCAATTCCAATTAGAAACATACTTTGAATTTATGATTAGCGAGTATATAAAGGAGATCGCCAAATAATTGTGTGTGTGTGTGTGACATATGCAAGTCATGGTGGTTGATATAATGAATTAGTAAGGTGTATCAAGGAGAGAGCCAAAAAGAGTAGATCAGTTGTTTGAGGGAAGAATAGTTTTGGTATGTTAAGCAGTATAGAGAAGAGAAGAGCAGAGAAGAAGTGCAATCTGGTGAAGAGATTTGGAATCTGATCGAGAACTTCAATGTAACTGAATCCTATCATTCGTTGATGTTGTACTCTTAGTTCAAATTTTGTTGTAAAACTTTATTATATCTATAAGGTAGTGAGGCTCTTTTCTTTAATCAATGAGCTCTAGGCAGTGCGCCTGAATGCAAGTGCAGTCCCCTCTTTTATTTACTTTTAACAGAGTAATCATTGTGAATTAATCTCCACCGTGGTTTTTCCCCTAACAGGGTTTCCACATAAAAATATTTGGTGTTATGGTGTTCACTAATTTGACTGCATTTTTTGCATTTTTTCATCTATTATGTGCTAGAAATGCTATATGAAGTTCTATTATTGTTGTTGATAGTTTTAGATGTGTTTTGTAAATCAAAATCATTGAACACTGATTCACCCCCCCCTCTAAGTGTTGTCAGTGTCCAAAAATATCTCCTACTGTAAGGTCTTCACTTCAACATGCAAGATATTTAAAATTCACTCTACCAAATGTTTTAAAGTGTATTTAATCGCATAGTTTCATCTTTTTGAATATTGTTGTCCTCATTCCAACATCATTTGTATAGACATTCAAATGAATGGAATCCCGTCAACAACTACATGCCGTTGAATACAAAATTGTTTTTATCTTACATTAAATAAATTCGTGAGTCCCAACAAATTAGACAGGGTTATTTGGCCTAGGGATGATGTAGATACACTCCAAATACAAATATAAACATATACAGTGAATGCAAAGAGTAAGAGGGAATGACTAATCAAGGCTGAAAGGCAAGTTATAGTGTTCAGATCCTTATCATCATGCAACACAAAAAGAATGGTATGAAAATATCATCAACCAAGTTTCAAGCATATTACATGCAGCAAAAGTGTGACGCCCATGGGTTTCCAAATTGTAGAGCATAAGTAAGAAAAATCATGCAATATAAATCGAATCTCAACTCAGAGATATATGGTTGACCACCTAATTCCAGTTACAAGAAGTGACATAAGGTAAAATAAGAAGGATGGCACACTAAATAGAAAAGTATAGTGCCTAAAGACCAAGACTCACTGCTCATAACTCATCTCTAAGATTGAGAAATCGTTTAGGGAGCATATGCCTTGCATATCAAATACTAAAGAAAATAAGGATCCCTCGATTTCTAACATTTTCATTATGTAACATAATGATGGTACTCACATTTTTAAGGTTGCAGAGCCAACGATTTAGGCTAGACTTAGAATTCATTCAAAATAAAGTTAAGAACTTGAAGGTGGGGATCATTACAATGACCGAATACCAAAGTGTTGATCCGCAAGTTTGGAAATCCTATCCATTATCAATTTCAGCCAAGATATGTTGGGAGTATAGTCATATACTCTTTGTGTTTATAAAAATCGGGTTGTGCATGAACACAAGATGTGCACAAAATGGATCTAGCAAGGAAGCTCTCAAAATCAATAAAATAATGAAGCACGCTGCCTCAAAATTCATTTCCAAGGTTGTTGCAAGATAAATTGTTTTGAGGGATGGGAACCATTTCCATCATTTACATCAGATTTGACATTCTAAAGGATCCTATAGATGTAGTAAAATTAAATGATCTAAAGAATAGGCTTACACTTTAACATGTGCATGCACAAGGTTTTCTGACCTTGAATGGGTTTCAATCAAAGAACAAATTCAAACAAGGAGATACGTGATCATAGAAAGGAGAAAAGAGGACTCATTTCCATATGTAAACACATCTAAAGTCCATATACTAGTATCACAAAAATATTGATATATAGACACAACGTAAACATCATGCCAATAAATAACCAGAGGAACCTTAGTGGAGACGCCAACGATAGGGAAGCAAGGAGGTGACGCCTGAGAAAACAACTTGCATGGCCAAGTAAGTTGGTACGGAAGAACCAAGTTTGTGTAGATTGGGTGCTTTGGGGCAGAGAGAAATCATGAAGAAATCAAAGATTAAACAGCTACATGACCTACGTGAAATCATCTCAAATGAAGAAGAAATCTTGCAATGAAAAGCAACTTAACAAAAATCAACGGAGTTCAATTTAGAACTAAACCTTATAGACAAGGAAGATTTACGAGTCCTAGCGTATTTAACGGTTGTTGGGCTTCCTTTGCTGAATGGGATTAGCAAAACATGTCGAACTTTCATTCACGATTTTAATCTCTTTTCAATAGTCTATATTGTAATCAATTGCAATGATTCATTGGTAGCTATAGGTGAAGATAGGTTTTACCATACATATCTGATTCCTCATTAAATGATGACAACATTTGAAGAGTAATGTTACTCATGATCTTTCCAACGTTCAAGCACCCGATTACCTCTTCAATCTCCCTAAGCAATTCACAGGTGCAAAGTAAATAGCGTGGGTAAGGTGCTACAAGGAGCTTTAGTAAGGAGGCCACAATGCAATCTTCAAGGTATGGATACCGATATCAAGAATCCCCCTACAGCATGTCAACTGACTCGTAACAAAACTTGAAGACCAAGTTTTCGTATTCCCCTCCAAACCAAAAATCAACGATCGTCCCAAAAATATTCTCAAAAAAAAATATATAGAAGGCTTTTGTTTTACGAACACAAAAAAAAAAAAAAAACACACCAGTTTCCTTTTCGTCAATTTGTTCGATGTTGTGCATGATCATGCATGCAAGACATTTTATCCTTTTTATTTGATTTTAACAACTTATTTCAAAATCTTATCTCTTTAATATAATTAAAAATCAATCCTTCTCCATATTTACTCAATTGACAAGATAATTTATCTTTATTTGTTTTCTTTGTCATATTAAATAATTATCTTCACATGATAATATATTATCAATTATAATTAAATTCAATACTTTTACAATGAAAATTAATTTATAATAACTATTTACTCTTATTTCATAAGCTTAATTTATTTAATTATTATTTTTATTTTCCCAAATTCATTTAAGTTACCTTGAAAACCAATTTTAATTTAAATAATTTATTAAACAAGACCATTATGTTTACCATGCAATTCAATGACACCGTAAACAACAAAGCACAAATAAATACTTACACCAATATCCAAAAAGGCCACAACAAAAGGGTATTACATCCTCCTCCCTAGGCTTCGACTTACTCCTAGAAGTTGCAAGGTGAAGTAAAACACATGAAATTATAAGCACAAAAATATCAACTTAAAAACTACAACAAAAATTAAACGTCATTAATTAGGCAATAAAAATTAAATGACTTAAAAGAAAATGAACGATACCAAAAAAATGGAGATGAGGTTGCAATTGACCACAATCTTAAACGCAATCATGGGGTGATGAACTAGGATGGGAAACGTTCTTGTCAACTACGGTTTTCCACGTCATACCCATTGGGATTTATAAGGCTTGCCCAGTCCTTATAGTGCAAGTGGAGTCGAGGCTTGGTACCTGCAATCCTACATAAAAGCAAACCTTGTGCACTATATATATATATATATGTATGTATGTATGTATGTATGTGTATATATATACACACATATATATATACATATATATATATATTTACATATATATATCCAATTACAATCACATTGTGAGAGGAAATTGTAGCATAGTAGGGCACTCACGAGCAAGTGATACTACCCTGTCCCTCTCAGGAGACCACAAACAGTAACCACATCAACCAAAACAACTCTAATAATCAATTCAACTCATAAACAATTCGCTACTTAATAGTCAAAAAAATAATAATATAATGATCATAAGCATGAATCTATATCATGTACTATATCATAAATGAATTACTATTTGACATTATAAGTATCTATCTCTATAGATACCAATTACGTTACCTTCATTACTAATTTTCTAAAGCCAACTACCTGAAAATCACAAACTAAGGTAGAAACATAACACATTAGTACTAGTTATTCAAGTTGATTCTTTAGCTCAAAATTCTACATTTCCATAAGAACACAACATAATGATCCACAAAAGCACATATTTTCATTAAACATCATCATTTACACACAAGGAAATCCACTTTAGTCACTATTCATCACCAAATCTCACAAAAAATTTCAGCAAAGACCAAAATTTTACACCTTCATAGATTAAAAAAAAACACAACTCGACAGTCCATAAACACAAAATTGAAAATTTAGTGCACACTTGACACATTCACATTTACAACTCGCATTACTAGGAAACACATCACACAACAACACAAAGGTCCATAATGCATCCCCGATAGGAATAATATCAGTGCATTGTGCACTACATCAAGGTTCCTATCCTTTCCACCAGTTTTCTGCACCATTGAACCAATGCTAACTAGGGACAAACTTGGATTTCTAAGCAAGAATGACGGAAGGGTGAAAACATAAACTCAAGAGTCTAAACACAAGGTTAACATAATGGTCTCATAGTGCCTAGTGTATGAACCTATGCTTTGATACCATGTTGTAACGCCTCACCACGTAAAACCCCAAAGGACAATTAGAACTAACAAAACTACAACACAATTTGTTTTTAAAGTACAACATAACATAAGATGTACTTTAACATAAAATAGATTTAATTCAATTATATCAATGCAACATAAACTACGTCCTTTGGGGTACATGTCACAACATTATGAAACATGAACCCACTTCTTAAAGATACATAACAAAACTCAAGATTATATTGTGAACCTATTAGCTCTCAAAAACACAAACGGAAAACCTCAAGAGGCTGCCAATCTTTTGGTACATTTTAGGGTAACAAACAAGTTCAAATGAATTAAACCTTCTACTCTTTAGGTGCTACTAAACCTAGGTGAGTGTACCTATCTAAATGAAGCAGACTTGACTTATGATTATCCTTCTTATAACGATTTGTCCACAATGGCAGATGGAAGTGAAAAAATGAAATCAAGCTTGGTACAAAATGTATAGAAATACTTAAAGCTAAATCCTAACATGTTCATTTAACAAATGTAAAGGAAATGAATGAATCTAAATGATGAAATTGTAGAGACTGGTGCCTTATTGGGTATGCGGAGTCAAATGAAACAAAAGTGGGAAACTTATTTTGGCAGAAACTCAAATTGTCGGCATATGTTATGTTTATAACTTGTATAGACATGCAAGACTGTGACTACTAAGTTCTACTTTAATAATCCAGATGAATCTCCCGATTACTGTGATCAACCAAAAAGATTTAATCTCTCCTTGAAAGAACCAATCAATTAATCATATAGATACAACAAATGTGCACTAATAAATTGAAAATAATCTTGTTATATCAATTTAAACAACCAGAAAGAATCAACTTGGAGACAACTTAGCAATACTTTTCAATAAACTCAATAGACAATTGACACCAAAAATGAACTACCACACCAACTAATTTGCATCATAGTCTCTGATATGAGAATTTTATTCTATTGTATCCATTCCTAATATACTTACTATGATAATTGAATATCTAATAGCTCCCCTCTTATTTTACAATCACACATGGATATTTATACACCAACATCAGGAAAAACACATCATTTCAAAATCTCATGTCGGCCAACTGCTAAATTTGGGCTCATTTCATGTTGGCCTTGTAGTTATGCCGAAGGCAATTATATCGCCATCAATCATCCCTTAGCTCTTTGTGTTTCCCATGACCTTCCATTGTCGAGGAGACATCATATAGAAAATACTTCATTATACCGAGAGTCGCCCCTAATGTTTTCTCCCAGTCGCTGAGACACAAGCAGTTTCCTACCGAAATGTGCCTCCTCGTTTCATCCGCTTAGTTGTAACTTTATGATATTGGTGAGAGGTCACACAGATCATTCCATGTTTCACCAAGAGCCCCCATGATACACCCCGGTCACCATGACAACCCAATTCTCACACTGACAGATTCATTTTGTGTTTTATTGGTGTGACCCAAGGTATTCATCAAGACCATACTCCGAAGTCACATTAGTCTCACCAAGGTGTTCATTTTGTGTTGGTCAGTGAGACCCCTTTGAATTCGCTATGACTTACTCTGAAGAAAACATCTCTCACCAATGAGCCTTTTGATAGAAACCCCTTGTGTAATGTCGGTGAGACCGGAGGTCACTCGCCAAGACCTCACTCTGATACCGCTTAGTTTGGCTAAAGTGATCTCTCAATGTGTTGTTCGGTGAGACTCCTCCCGATAATTTTGATAAAACCCTTATGTTGGCAAGACCCAACAAAGTTGTTGAGACATCACTCTGAATATCATTAACTCATACCGATATAACCTTTTGTGCACAAGTCGGTAAGACACCATGAAATCGCTAACATTTCATCGAAGCCATAACCTTTCCGATAAGACTTTCAGTGCATCGGTCGGTAAGACAAGAAGTATTTTGTTGTGACTCATCCCAATGTAGACCCTCCTACTAATATGAATCACAATGTGAAAAATGCATGACTCGACGAAACTTATGGGGCTATATGGGAAAAATATGGGTAAAAATATCATGAAGAGAGGAAAATGTGCTCAAGGTAGGACTCATTTGAAAAATGCATGGGTATGGACAACATGAAAAATCATCAAAAATTTACAGTTCCAACAGTGGCTCTATCTGGGGATGAATGATAGTAAGATCATTGCAAGGATCCAGATATTTGGGTGAGCAGACCAGACACAAAATGATGAATTAGTGAGCAAAATGGAAATGGATATGGAAATGGAAATGAACAAAACCCTAAAACTACTGTGCATGGAAAATAAATTTTAAGAGGATTATTAAGGATTGTCCATGCACTGGCAACCCTTAATCCTCTATGTTTCAACTTCATCAGTTTTGAACAATGATGGTCTGAAACTCAAACCATACTTTCCCCTATCAAATACCTAGTTTTGTCTTGAGTTCATCAGAATTTTCTTGAAGACACTCATGCAACCTTGTCATTGTTATCAAAAGTTCTTAGAGAATCATCATGCTCAGCTTGACCCAAAATCCCTTTACCATTCTGCAGTTCAGATTCTCCATCATCATGGGGAAAAACTCCGTTATCTTCAACAGACAAATTATATGCATATTCAATGCAAAATTTCATATTATCTCTCTCACTGTTATGTATTATGAAGCACTCTCCTAGCTGTACTAAAATTTCACCATCAAAATGCTTTTCTTGAGAAACAAAAAAATTTGTCATATCAACACGGTTTGAGACAAACAAATCTGAAACCTTTTGCACCTCTTCCAAATCACCATTCAAAAAAAACATTGGAATATGACTCATATCTTCAATATCATGCATATACGAACCAATCAAAGCTAAGCTTCTATCATCCTTGGCATGCAAATAAACGTCCTCTCCATATGAGTTAGAAATTTCAAAATCACATACCTCATTTTGAATGGACACATACTTTTGATCAACTTCAAAAGTTTCTTCATCATCTCGAGAAATGCATTGGGAATCATAAGAATCATTGCACAAATAACTTTCACTGTCAAAACAAATGTAAGCTGAACACAAGACTTCAGAATGACCTTCATGTGTATATCTCTGATATTCAAGAGTTAGCAAAGCTGAAATTTGCTCACTATTGAGTAAACAAGTCTCATCATTTTCATCACTATAGTTGTATTCTTCACTTTTTTCATCATCAAAAGGAGGTCTAAGATCATCAAAGAATGAAAAATCAGAAACATTACTAGCATAGTCATTTGTTCCATAGTTTGACACATCACTTTGTTTGTCTAAAAATATCTTTTCCTCACCATCAAGTGGATCTGAAAATACCTGAAATTCATTCTTGGGCACACCTTGGAAAAATATCTTTTGATCCTCTTTTAACTCTTCATCATACAATGGGTTTGAAAAAGTTTGGATACCACTTTCATATGTACAAACCTCTTCTTCATCAAATGTGTCTTTGTAGCTTTTAACTGCAATTAGAGGTATTATTTGCTCTCTGTCAAATGGACCTGTTTTGTTCATTGCTTTTTCCTCTTGATAATCACAAGAACTACAAGAATCACCTTGCTGCAGATCAAAATCCACAAATCCATCTTCACAATCTAAAAATTCACTGGATCCCTCATAACATACACTGCCTTCTATGTCATAATCTGTTATGTAGGAAAGAAATTCAATATCCTCGTCTTCCTCATGTAGGCTATCATATGAACCACATTGACTTGCACATGTCTCATCTTCTATTGGTTGTAGTGTATGATTAATCTCTTGATGCTCATCTGTGATATCACCATTGCCTTCATACCTTTTCCCCTACATAGTATCAATTAATTTATTTACTGGATCAGAGGTACACTATTTTGATGACTCTGGCCAATAGAATGATTCAAGCTCCCATGCTCCACCAAAGAATATCTTCCACACACCATTGCAGTCATGTGCAACATACTTTTCAATTGGATCAGTATTGACTAACTCTGGCTGGGCAGATTCTATCTTGAAAATTCCAAGATCCACAACACAGGAACAATTGATTTGATCTTGAGGTACACAGTCAACAAGTTGGTTTGTTCTTGGTTCCCTGTATAACTTTACCTCCTAACCATTCACCATAATTATTCCATAAGATAGATCAAACTGGACATTTCCGCCAACAGTTGATGTCCATTGTCTTGATAAAAGCATACCAAACTGAGGAGGGGTGTCAATAACTATTATATCAATATTATAAGCCACTTGAGGATAATCAGCTAGCTTGACTTCAACATCTTTCATTATACCCACCACAGGAACAGGTCTGTTGTCCATTGCATAGCATTTCCCTTCATGTGTATCCACCCACATGCCTAGTTGTTTCATCACTCCTACTGGCATAATATTCATGGCAACACTAGAATCTATCATGCAATTCCTTAACAATTTGTTATTTATGAGTAATGTAGTGAAAAAGGGATCAACTTGTGGGGGACTTTTCAATACATTACTCAAGCAGATCTCTAGTATATTCACCTTCTCTTGCTTACTAATTGCTTTAGTAGTCTCCTTGTTTTCAGAATTCACATGCTTTTCATTTGTTATCAATTGGACAGCACTGTCTCTGTATTCCTTAATCTTCATCATCTCAAGTAGTGGTACAGACACCTTTATTTGAGATAAAGCCTAAGTAAATTCAAAAGAAGAACTCTCCATTTTAATCATTTTCTTTTGCTCTGGCGTTTCTCCTTTGTTTTCTTCCTTTTCTTTTTTACTTGGCTGATCAGGCTTTTGAGTTTCTTTGTGTAATTCTTTTACTTCTTCCTTTTGGACAGGCTTTTGTTTACTCTCATTATATTGTTTACTTTCTACTCTTTTCACAGTTCCTTGTGTCGCCTTTTCTTTCATAAAGATACCCCTAGGGACACCTTCATTTTCATTTACATTCCTATTTCTCAACCAGTATTTACTCTTTGCTTCTTCAACTACAGCAACAGTTAATCTCTCTATTTCCTCTTTAGTAAGTTTCCTCATACTGCATTGAGTAGGTATTTCAATAGAATGTGGCTTTGTATATTCTTCTTGAGAGTCAGAAAGGATCTATTGTTCAGCCATATGGACATTGTATTTCTGATTTGAAACATCATATTTGTAGCCTTCATCCCTAAAGATGAGTACCTCTCTTACATATGGTGAAAAGTGTTTGAAGTCAAATACACTTTGTGATCTTCTCCATTTTTCCATCAACATTCCTTCCTCTTGCATTCTCTGGGCTACAACGAAATAATCTGGGGAATGCAGCTTATCACAGACTTCACAGAAATAATTGTTATTCACCATATAGGTTCCCTTCTTCCTTAATGGATCAGGAGTTTCTTTGCCTCTAGTCCTATCTATTATAGGTTTTCCATCCTTCCAATTTTTATTATAAGGCATGTCATGCAGTCTAGGCCTTTCATTTCTATATGTGTTCTCCTACTTCTATTGATAATTACTGGTTTGTTGAGAAGGCCTAGGGTTGTCTCTTTTGTTGATTATCCCAGCACCCTTCCTATTGTTTTCAATTGTTAATGCTATCTTCTGTGCTTCAGCTAAGTCCCTTGGGAAGGGTATGTGCAGGATCATGATGGGCCAAAAAGTGGCAATATTATGGGTGTTTGTAGGGTATGTGGCTAATGACTTTTTTTTTACCCAAAATTGATGAAACGAAAAAGGTTTTTAGAGGAGATTCTCAGCTTTCCACCAATATAAATTATGCTTTAATTTGAATTTAATAAGTAATTATTAGTAATTTTCTATTAGAATTACAACTAAAGTCCTTATTGATAGGCTGATTGAAAAACATCTATAACTTTCAAACGGTATCACATTTTTTCAATCTAAAACATGCGTCACATTTTATGCTTCACATACTATAGGATTAAAAAAAAAAATAAATTTCATGAAGTTTTCACCAAGTTAAGGTGGTGGACATACGAGTTTTATATTTTTAAAATTTGTAATAAAAAATCATAATTAATTATTTACTTGGAAAAAAATTAAAAAATATGCATCACATTAGGACATGAGTCCTCTACTTATATATAAAATCTTATAAAAAAATATTATCATTTTATTATGGTTAGGGTGGTCAGACAGACACCTACTTCTTATTTTTTCCCTGAAATTTAAGTACTACTGCATTGAAATTTCAAATTTTCACCAAATATATTTTATTTATTTTTAAATAAACCTAGTAGTTTAGAAACTACACTCAATTTTCTACAGATTCTATTCTTACATATTTTTGAAATAATATAGATAACTTATTCAAATTTTTACATCAAGTTTCCTAACACTGATTTTTTCTAATTTTTTTGCCACTTAAGGGCCTATTTTTTCCATGATGATCTTGCACATACCCGAACCTATTTCTTAATTCATACCCCGTTTTAGGATCAAAGGCATTCAAATAAACACTTAATGCTATAGAGTCTGGTAATTTTGATCCAGGAGGTATTTTATTCTGTAGTTTATTGAATCTTCGGTTGAAATAAAAAATTGAGTCATTCTGACCCTTCTGAATTCACATCAGTTCATGAAGACCAACATCTAGTGCACTTAGGTTCCCATATTGCTCAAGGAATTGACCATGAAATTCTTGGAGAGAATCAATAGAAAATGTTGGTAAGCTATTGAACCAATCCCTAACCTCTTCAACAAGCGATATCATGAATAGCCTCATGTGTAGATCCTCATACGGCACATCCAAATCTTGGATGAAAACATTAAAACTCCTTAAATGCTCTTCAGCAGTAACTGCATTACTCCATGTAAACTTTGGAACAAGACCTCTCCAACTGCCATCCATCGGGTAAGGGTATAATTGAAACCTTGTCAGGTTGAATTGTCTGATCATCATAGAGGGAGGGTTAGGTGGATACTAATACTGATACATAGGGTTATTGTATTGTGTATTATGTTGTGGGATATAATGTTGACCATAAGGTGGCTGCATAGTAGTATGTTGTGTGGGAGTATGAGGAGGATGATTTGGCTATCTATATTGATTCCCTGTCTGATATTGAGGAAACCTTGGTGGACTAGAGGGCCCTGCACTATGATTACCCTGTTTATGAGGTGATACATACTTTGGGGGGAAATCAGCTGTCTAAGCAATCTTTTGAGTTTTCTGCAATTTGAATTCTTTCATTGCTTGTATCATCTGGGATTTTTCCTATTCTTCTCTCTCCTTTCTCTAAGATTCAAACCATGTTTTAACTTCTTCATAAGTTAAAGATTCATAATCTTCTTGAGGTGATCCATGATCAATAGGTCCATTTTGATTACCCTGCATTTTTAGATCATATTCTTGTTGAATTCTGATTCGTTCAGGTTTGCGTTCAGCTTCAAACTCAGCATGTTTCTGAGGATCGTGAAAAGGAAAAGGATTTCTTTGATCTTCTGGGATACAAGGCTCTGCGCTTGAATTATCTCTCCATGTATCATAGAAATTATATGTTTCACAATGTGCTCTTGGTGCTTTTCCTTTGTCTATTATGCACCTATCCTCACTTATCCTTTTTCCCTTATCAACCCTTTCATCTTTGTGTGTGCACTTGCTACTGCTAGCAGGGGCTCTAGTGTGACCTCCCCTATATTGAGATCTTCTTCCATTCATGTTGAAATGTTTTTATCAGAGTCACCACTCACTTTCTTAAAAGTGAGAAAAATGTTTGATATTTCTAATTCCCAATAGAGTCTTGTACAAAGTTTTTGACTCTATGATTAAGGCATTGATTCTGAATTGATGTTATCCCCAGCGGAGTCGCCAATTTGTTAGCTCTCAAAAATGCAGGTGAAAAACCTCAAGAGGCTTCCAATCTCTTGGTACATTTTAGGGTAACAAAAAAGGTCAAATGAATTAAACCTTCTACTCTTCAGGTGCTGCTAAACCTAGGCGGGTGTACCTGTCTGAATGAAACAGACTTGACTTATGATTATCCTTCTTATAATGATTTGTCCACAATGGTAGATGGAAGTGAACAAATGAAATCAAGCTTGGTACAAAATGTATAGCAATAATTAAAGCTAAATCCTAACATGTTCATTTAACAGATGTAAAGGAAATGAATGAATCTAAATGATGAAATTGCAGAGACCAGTGCCTTATTGGGTATGCGGAGTCAAATGAAACGGAAGTGGGAAACTTATTTTGGCAAAAACTCAAATTGTCGGCATATGTTCTGTTTATAACTTGTATAAACATGCAAGACTGTGACTACTAAGCTCTAGTTTAATAATCCAAATGAATCTCCCTGATTACTATGATCAACCAAAAGGATTTAATCTCTCTTTGAAAGAACCAATCAATTTATCACACAAATACAACAAATGTGCACTAATAAACTGAAAATAATCTTGTTATATCAATTTAAACAACCAAAAAGAATCAACTTGGAGACAGCTTAGCAATACTTTTCAATAAACTCAATAGACAATTGACACTAGAAATGAACTACCACACCAACTGATTTTCATTGAAATCTTCATTTGAAAACATGCATCATAGTCTCTGATATGAGAATTTTATTCTACTATATCCATTTCTAATCTACCTACTGTGATAATCAAATGTTTAATAGCTTCCCTTGTGTAATGTCGGCGAGACCGGAGGTCACTCACCAAGACCTCACTCTGATACCACTTAGTTTGGCCGAAGTGTTTTCTCAATGTGTTGTTCGGTGAGACTCCTGATAATTTTGATAAAACCCTTATGTCGGCAAGACCCAACAAAGTCGTTGAGACATCACTCCAAATATCATTAACTCATACCAATATAACCTTTTGTGCACAAGTCAATAAGACACCACAAAATCGCTTTGACATTTCATCGAAGCCATAACCTTTACCAATAAGACTTTCAGTGCATCAGTCAATAAGACAAGAAGTATTTCGCCGTGACTCATCCTGACGTAGACCCTCCTACTGATATGAATCACAATGTGAAAAATGCTTGACTCAATGGAACTTATGGGGCTATATGGGAAAAATATGGGTAAAAATATCATGAAGAGAGGAAAATGTGCTCAAGGTAGGACTCATTTGAAAAATGCATGGGTATGGACAACATGAAAAATCATCAAAAATTTACAGTTCCAACAGAACCCATAATATAGCATAAGTAAACAAATGTGCATACATCGATAAGTGAACACATTACATAATCAAGTGTACATATATATACATTATGATGATCAATCAGACTAAACAAGTACATAGCAGTTATGATGTGAAATTACATTGTTCAAGAATTACATCAATACAATGGTACTTCCCAGCAAGAATAGGAATAGTACTATAACAAGGTATAACAGAACTAAGAAAAATGTGTCCAAGCATCAAGACTGGATCTAGCTTTGGTACATCCCTAGAGTCACTGCATGAGAAACAACTTTGCACATCTAGATCTTCATACGAGGGCACAATGGGGTGCTTAGCACATTCCACCCAACCACGTGGACACAAAATCCCATCCCCTATGCTGGGAGTTGACAAGAAAGATCCTCAACCAAAAATTCAAGCAAACCTATGGTAATCAAGACTCCACAATAAGGGTAATAGCAATGCAAGACAACAACCCATAATATTCCCAACACATAGCCACAACAAAATAATGAAAAGTCCAACAAGAACCAATTTCCAATATTATAGATCAACATTAAATAATCATAAGAGGTATCAACAACAATAGGATCCAAAGCCTCCAAATGAGATCACAATATCAACCAACAATAAATATCAAAGGCACATTTCATTAAAATCAATAAAGTCCCCATGAGGCATATATGAAACACTAAATGACTGAAAGGAGGCTTCAACAACAAACATCAAGAACAATTTCCACAACAAACATAAGATACAGCCGCTTCCAAAGGTACAAGATCACGAAGGGGAACCAAAAAAGGAAAGAAAGGTTACTAAAGGATGGAGTTTCATTGCATAGGTGTTATGGGTTACCCTCACGTAACCTTCCTAGGCTACCAGATCACCCTAGCCACCTCTACTAGCTGTTGGACCCCCATTCTGCTATGTGGGATCAACATACCTTGCAAAATTACTATGCAAAGGCAAGGCAGTTGATCTTTCCATTCCAGCCCTTCCCACTCATCCCAAGCCTAAACAAGCACTTGGTCCCATGAGTGAGGCTACATTACCTAAACTAATGTGAGATTCTACCCAAACCCCTAATTAATTAATTAATTAATCACTTGATTAAACTCCCAATGAGTTACCCTGGACTAGCCACTTTGGGCACCGAACCCTCATTGAGAGCCACTCCCCTTTACCAACAACAAAATCTCAAAATCACCAATGGGAAAGCCAACTTGCAAAAGATACCACAAAAAAACAAAGTATCAATCACCACATGAGGCATGCACCATCTCATGCTAGAACCCATAGTAAAAAAACCACTTTCAAGTGCAAGGCTAAAACCCACATTTCAATTAAAGTACAAGAGAAAAAATTCATGAAGAATCGACATGAAATCCAAACATAAGAAATATTTCCCCCCAACCTCTAGAAGGCTACTAAATCATTAACAAAATGGTTCACATCAATGTGGCAACAATATCATGGTCACAAAAATGACAAGAGTGAAATAAGATTGGAAACATCATAATGAGATCTTGAAAACTCAATCATGAATCTCCAAAAAAACTTACAATTTGGCACATAAACAACTTTAAAAAATTTGACCATTGTGATAACAATGACCATCAACTAATCCACAACACAATTCGAGAACCAACCTAATAAATCAGCACGAACAAATAATTGAATCCACCATGCAAAATTCTACAAAAGCAATGTCACAAGCTTACTCAATCACACCCACTAATAAATAGTTACCAAGACACCCCAATCCAAAAAGCAACACAATAGTTCCATACAATAATTAATCAAAACAAGTTCCACTTGGTTCAATCAATAGATCCTATAATCCAAGTAACAATCTTGAAGATATATACTTATTCAATGAAACAAACACCCCTACCAACTAGTTATACAGAACCCTAGTGCTAACATTACACTTCAATTATCAATATTTTGACTGTTTATCAATGTTTACATAAATCTTAAATCCATGAAACAATATCACAATTAACAAGGACTCCATAACCTAAACAAGTGTGAAACTTACATAAAATAACATTCGTATGTTAAGAGAGTTAAAAAGAAATTGACATTTATCTAATTCGTTTGGATATGTCCTCTAACTTGAAACTCATAACCATTGAATATTTCAAAGAAGGATCACTAAATATAAAAGCATCCATTTCATATAACTATCATAATCAAATCATTTTTTATAAATTTTCTTAATCCATGCTCATACTAATTACACAAGAGATTTACAATTTGATAACTTGCCAATTGCAAATGAAAGCCATAAGAAATAGTTGTTCTTTAATAATATTTTTGTTAATCTAAGTATTAACAATTCACTTATTTATTTAGTCTTTAGTTATGTTTATGACTTCTAATTAATTAAATATTAATATCATGCCAATACATGTATCTATATATTCCCATATGAATTTCATCAATTTACGCTTTAGAAACAACTCATTTAAAATTTTAAAATTAATAAAGAGAACCAATCTTCTCTCATATATCTCCTACTATAAGTTTTTCACTTCAAATTTCAAGATTATTAAAATTCACTCTACCAAATGTTTTAAATTGTATTTAATCGCATTGTTTCATCTTTCTAAATATTGCTGTGCTCATACCAACATCATTTGTATAGACGTTCGGGGAAATGGAATACCGTCAACCACTACATTCCGTTGAATACAAAATGGGATGCTATCTTACATTGAATAAATTCATGAGTCCTAACAACTTAGACAGGATTATTTGGCCTAGGGATGATGCAGATACACTCCAAATACAAATATAAACATATACAGTGAATGCAGAGAGTAAGAGGGTGCGACTAAGCAAGGCTGAAAGGAAGGTTACACTGTTCAGATCCTAATCATCATGCAACACAAAAAGAATGGAATGCAAATATCATCAATCAATCTTCAAGCATATTCCATGAACCAAAAGTGCTTCGCCCATGGGTATCCAAACTGTAGAGCATAAGTAAGAAAAATCATGCTATATAAATTGAATCTCAACTCAAAGATATACAATTGACCACCTAATTCCAGTTACAAGCAGTGGCATAAGGGAAAATAAGAAGGATGGCATGCTAAGGATAAAATTGCAGTGCCTAAAGACCAAGACTCGCCGCTCATAACTCATCTCTAAGATTGAGAAATCATTCAGGGAGCATATGCCTTGCATATCAAACACTAAAGCAAATAAGGGGCCCTCGACTTCTAACATTTTCATTATGCAATAGAATGATGGTCCTCAAATTTTTAAGGTTACAGAGGTGACAGTTTAGGCCAGACTTAGAAGTCATTCAAAATCAAGTTAAGAAGTTGAGGGCGGGGATCATTACAATGACCGGATACCAAGTGTTGATCCGCAAGTTTGGAAATCCTATCCATTATCAATTTCAGCCAAGATATGTTGGGAGTATAGTCATATACTCTTTGTGTTTATAAAAATCGGGTTGTGCATGAACACAAGATGTGCACAAAATGGATCTAGCAAGGAAGCTCTCAAAATCAATGAAATAATGAAGCACGCTGCCTCAAAATTCATTTCCAAGGTTGTTGCAAGATAAATTGTTCTGAGGGATGGGAACCATTTCCATCATTTACATCAGATTCGACATTCTAAAGGATCCTATAGATGTAGTAAAATGAAATGATCTAAAGAATAGGCTTACACTTTAACATGTGCATGCACAAGGTTTTCTGACCTTGAATGGGTTTCAATCAAAGAACAAATTCAAACAAGGAGATACGTGATCATAGAAAGGAGAAAAGAGGACTCGTATCCATTATCAGTTTCAACCAAGATATGTCGGTAGTATAGTCATACGCTCTTTGTATTTACACCGGATTTGACATTCTAAAGGACGCTATAGATGTAGTAAAATGAAATGATCTGAAGAATAGGATTACACTTTAACATGCACATGCACAAGGTTTTGTGAGCTTGAATGGGTTTCAATCAAAAAACGAATTCAACCAAGGAGATAAGTGATCATAGAAAGGTGAAAAGAGGTGGACTTATTTCCATATGTAAACACATCCAAATCCCATATACTAGTATCACAAAAAGATCAATACACAGACACAACGTAAACATCACACCAATAAATAAACAGAGGAACCTTAGTGGAGAAGGAAGCGATAGGGAAGCAAGGAGGTGACGCCTGAGAAAAGAACTTGCATGGCCAAGTAAGTTGGTATGGAAGCACCGAGTTTGTGTAGATTGGGTGCTTTGGGGAAGAGAGAAATCAAGAAGAAATCAAATATTAAACACCAGCATGACCTACGTGAAATCATCTCGAATGAAGAAGAAAGCTTGCAATGAAAAGCAACTTAACAAAAATCAACGGAGTTCAATTAAGAACTAAACCTTTTAGACAGGGAAGATTTACAAGTCCTAGCATATTTAACAGTCGTTGGGCTTCCTTTGCTGAATGGGATTAGGAAAACATGTCGAACTCTCATTCACAATTTTAATCTATTTTCAATAGTCTATATTGTAATGAATTGCAACGATTCATCAGTAGCTATAGATGATGATAGGGTTTACCATACATACCCAATTCCTCGTTAAATGATGACAACATTCAAAGAGTAATGTTACTCACAATCTTTCCAACGTTCAAGCACCCAATTGCCTCTTCAATATCCCTAAGCAATTTGCAGGTGCAAAGTAAATAGTATGGGTAAGGTGCTGCAAGGAGCTTCAGTAAGGAGGCCACAACGCCATCTTCAAGGTACGGATATCGATAACAAGAATCTCCCTACAGCATGTCAACTAACTCATAAAAAAACTTGCAAACCAAGTTTCCGTATTCCCCTCCAAACCAAAAATCAACAATCGTCCCTAAAATATCCTCCAAAAAATAAATATATAGAAGTCTTTTGTTTTACAAACACAAAAAAACCCACTAGTTTCCTTTTCGACAATTTGTTTGATGTTGTGCATGTTCATGCATGCAAGACCTTCTATCCTTTTTATTTGATTTTAACAACTTATTTGAAAATCTTATCTCTTTTATCTAATTAAAAATCAATCCTTCTCTATATTTACTCAAATGACAAGATCATTTATCTTTCTTTTTTTTCTTTTTCATATTAAATAATTATCTTCACATGATAATAAATTATCAATTATTATTAAATTCAATACTTTTACAATGAAAATTAATCTATAATAACTATTTACTCTTATTTCATAATCTTAATTTGTTTAATTATTGTTTTGATTTTGCCAAATTCATTAAAGTTACCTTGAAAATCAATTTTAGTTTAATTAATTGATTAAACAAGACCATTATGTTTACCACATAATTCAATGACACCGTAAACATCAAAGCACAAATAAATACTTACACCGATATCTAGAAAGGCCACAATGGAGGGGCACTACATCCTCCCCCCCTAGGCTTCGACTTACTCTTGGAAGTCACAAGGTGAAGTAAAATACATGAAATTATAAGCATAAAAATATCATCAACTTAACAACTACATCAACAATTAACATCATTAATTAGGCAATAGAAATTAAACAACTCAAAAGAAAAGGAATGATACCAAAAAATGAAGACGAGGTTGAAATTTACCACAATGTTAAACCCAAGGATGGGGTGATGAACAAGGATGGGGAACTTTCTTTTCAACTCCAGTTTTGCATGTCATACCCATTGGTATTTATGAGGCTTTCCCAATCCTGATAGTACAAGTGGAGTCGAGGCTTGGTACCTGCAATCCTATAGAAAAGAAAACGTAGTGCACAATATATATATATACATATATATACATATATATACATACATATATATATACATGTACATATATATATATACACATATATATACATACATATATATATATACATATATCCAATTACAATCACACTATGAGAGGAAATTGCAACATAGTAGGGCACTCGTGAGTGAGTGATACTACTGTGTCCCTCTCTCCATACCACAAAAAATAACCACATCAACTAGAACAACTCTAATAATCAATTCAACTCATAAACAATCTACTACTTAATAGTTAGAGAAATAATCACATAATGATCATAACTTGTGAATCAATATCATGTACTATATCAGAAATGTATTAATTCTTAACATTATAAGTATCTATCTCTATAGATCCCAATTGTGTTACCTTCATCACCGATTTTCTAAATCCAACTACATAAAAATGATAGACCAAGGTGGAAACATAACACATTAGTACCAATTATTCAAGTTGATTCTTTACCTCAAAATGCTACATTTCCATAAGAACATAACATAATGATACACACAAGCACATGTTTTCGTTAAACATCATCATTTACACACAAGGCAATCCACTTTAGTCACTATCCATCACCAAATCTCACAACAATTTCAGAAAAGACTAAAATTTTACACCTTCATAGATTCAAGAAAAGCACAACTCATCACTCCATAAACACAAAATTGCAAATTTAGCACACAGTCAATACATTCACACATACAACTTGCATTACTAGGAAACACATCACATGAGAACACAAAGGTCCATAATTTATCCCCGGTAGGAAGAATATTGGTGCATTGCACACTACACCGAGGGTCCTACCCTTTCCTCCAGTTTTCTACACCATTCAACCAATGCCAACTAGGGACAAACTTGGATTTCTAAGTTAGAACAATGGAAGTGTGAAAACCTAAACTCAAGAGTCTAAACACAATGTTAACATAATGGGCTTATAGTGACTAGTGTATGAACCTATGCTTTGATACCATGTTGTAATGCCCTGTCACACAAAACTCAAAAGGACAATTAGAACAAACAAAACTAAAGCACAATTTTTTAAAAAAGTACAACATAACATAAGATGTACATTAACATACAATACATTTAATGCAAATTTATCAATGCAACATCAACTACGTCCTCTAGGGTACACATGACAACATTATGAAACATGAACCCACTTCTTAACGATACATAACAAAACTCAAGATTATAGTTTGAACCCCTAATATAGCATAAGTAAACAAATGTGCATACATCCATAAGTGAACACATTACATAATCAAGTGTACATATATATACATTATGATGATCAATCAAAGTAAAAAAGTACATCGCAGTTATGATGTGAAATTACATCGTTCAAGGATTACATCAATACAATGGTACTTCCCAACATGAACGGGAATAGTACAATAACAAGGTATAACACAACTAAGAAAAATGAGTCCAAGCATCAAGACTAGATCCAACTTTGGTACATCCTTGGAGTCACTGCATGAGAAATAACACTACACATTTGGATCTTTGGATGGGGACCCAATAGGGTGTTTATCATGTTCCACCCAACCACGTGGACTCAAAAGCCCACCCCCATGTTGGGAGTTGACAAGAAAGATCCTCAATCAAAAATTCAAGCTAACCAATGGTAATCAAGACTCCACAACAAGGTTAACAACAATGCAAGACATGGTAGATAGATTTTGGACTCCATGATAACGGTTCATGAGAACATCCATTCTTTAGAAGTTTTGAAGAATCAAGGTTTCTTACTTAGGCTAGACATGTCTAAGGATTATAATAGGGTGGATTGGGAGTTTCTGATAAAATTCTTAAAATCCTTTGGGTTCTCAGAAATATTTTTTGCAATTGATATGGGAAATGATCTCTACTAGTAGTACCTTTGTTATTATTAATGGATTTATGTCTCATTTCTTCAAATTTTCTAGAGGTGTGAGACAAGGAGATTTCGTGTCTCCTATTCTCTTTACCCTGATGGTGGAAAGTCCATGAAGGCTTCTGCACAAAAAATTAATGGAAGGGTGTCTAAAAGGTTTAAAATTGTCTTCAAGAATCCTTGTCTATTTGAATTAGTAGTTTTTGGATGACACTATTCTCTTGGGTAGCTCTAAAATTGGAGAAGATAGAACTATGAAAGTTCCCTTCTACTTTATGAGGAGGCCTCTGGGAAAAAAATTAACAGGGTAAAAAGTTCTCTTTACTTTTTTAATACCCCTGATCATAGGCAAAGGAAGATTGCGAAAATTTTAGGACGTGTTGTTAATTTTGTTCCTTCCATTTATTTGGGGCTTCCTTTGGGAACCAAACCCCTAGATTATTTTTGGATTTCTCTTGTGGATAGGTTTAACCACAAGTTGGCTGGTTGGAAAGGATCCCTTTTGAGTCAAGCAGGTAAAGTTATGTTGCTAAAAGCCTCTCTTCAGAATCTGCCTGTTTATGCTCTAAGTTTGTTTAAGATTCCTTCCAAGTTTTCTGAAATTATTGAAAAGATCCAAAAATGCTTCCTTTGGTTTGGAGTCGAAGAGGAGAAGAGAATTTTGTTGGTTTCCTAGAAGAATGTGTGCAAGCCCAAAAAGTATGGGGGTCTTAGATTGAGAAGCATAAGAGTTTTTAATAAAGCTCTTATGGCGAAATAGGTCTAGAGAACCCTTGTTGATACTTGTGAATGGAATGCTATTTGGCATAGTAAATACTTGCAGGGTGTTGATTCCATCAGGGATTTTATTAGTTCTCAAAATCTCCCTATAGGCTCAACCCTTTGGAATAATGTTATTAAGGCTAGGGATCTTGTTAGAAAAGGTGTGTTTTGGAAACTTGGAGATGGCAAAAAAAATTGTGTTGGAAAGACCATTGGATTGGAAATGAACCTCTATGCAATATCCCTATCTTTAGGAATCATGTGGAGGAATGTAAAGCCAATTATGGTACCTTGGTTGGAGACTATTGGAGGAACAATCAGTGGATTGGTATCTCTGCTATTAGTTCAGATCTTCGACCCCTGCAGTCTCTCCTTAACTCTATAGTGCTATGTTCACAGGGCCAGGAGGACTCTATGGTCTAGAAGTTTTCTACTTCAGGGATCTATTATGTTTCTTCGGTGATGGCCTCTTCTTATCAGTCTTCCCTTTCCCATGTGTGGGCAAAGGCTTAGGTGCACAATCTTATTCCTAAAGTCAACATCTTTGTGTGGATTCTTCTTTAGAATAAACTGCTTACTAATGGCAGCATTTGCAAGCGTGGTTTCTCTTTTCCCAACAGATGTTATCTTTCTTGTGCGGAGGCTGAAACTGTTTCACATCTTTTTCTCCTCTATCCTTTTTTCTTTGAAATCTAGTGTAGGATTTTGCAATTGTGGGATCTCAACTGGGTTTTTCTAGGAACCATCTTGGATTTTTATACCCAATGGAAGGCTCCTACAAGCAATCAAGTGATGAATTTTCTTTGGAGATACATATTCTCCTACCTTGCTTGGGGTATTTGGAAAGAGCGAAATAATAGAATCTTCTGGGATTCAGCTCTTTTGGAGGAAATTGTCTTTGGTAAAATTATCAGGGCTATGAGAGATAATTTCAATATGCTCAATAGTAAATTCAAGTCTAAGGGAAAGGTCAACTGCCAATATTATGAGCTTGGAGTTATTGAGGCTTGGAAGATTAATTTTAGATTTCTTCTACTCCTAAGTCCACTGAGGGGCCTAGAGATGGTATCCATTGGAACCTCCCTCCTCCTGGTTGGGTCAAAATCCACTTTGATGGGGTGGCCAAGGGTAATCTTGGGCCTGCCGAGTGTGGAGAAGTGATAAGGGATGAGAATGGGTGTTTTATTGCTGCAATTGCTATCCCCTTGGACACCCAAACTAACCATATTTATGAGGCCACAAGGGCGTTTCATATTTTGAATCTCACTCGTCAATTGAATCTTAAAAATGTGTGGCTTGAAGGAGATTCGAATAATATTATTCAATGTATAAAAGGCCTTCAAAAACCTTCATGGACTATAGAGAATTGGATTAATCTCTCCAAGGGGATTATTAGTAACTTTGAAAATTGTTATATTTCCCATGCCTATAGGGAAATTAACATGGTGGTAGACTTCTTCTCCAATAAAGGAGTTCACACAATGGACAAGATGATGTGGGAGAGGAGTGATGAGTTGGAGACTAACGTTACTGCCTTAATTATGTATGAACGAATTCACAGGAAGGTGCAATTTCCCCCTACCAATGAATGATTGTGGAGTTTCTTGTCATGCAGTCTCAAGACTGTTGTTCAATTATTTCTCATTATTGTCCAAAGCTCAAAATAAGTAAATTTTCTATTTTGATATTTGGTGCTTTGCATGCTTTTTGGGTATTTCGTTAGCCAACTTATCTAGTGTTCCAGAACTTTTTGAACTAGTTTGTAATTCCAACATGGGTGGTGAGAGCCACAGGTTGGAGTTGATGGATTGTGAGCAGCTAAGAAATGACACGAAGGTTTGGGAGATGTTGTAGAAGGGTAGGATAACCATCTTCATTGAGAAACTCCATGGCTAGGATCCGAATATCACTAGGTTTTTTTCCAAAGAATGGAAGGATGGCGAGATTTATTTTTTGGGAGAAAGGTTGTCATTGATGAGCAGTTAATTACAGAGATTACAGGGCTTTCCATTGAGGGCATCAAGTTTTATAGGGATAGGAAGCTCTTGGACCAGGTTGTGTAGAAATTTCCAAAGTCTAAGAAGGAAAAGGAGGACCTGCGAAGGACTACCAAAAGCTATTATGATTTTGGAAGGATTGTCTTGCATTGGAGGAAGGTGTTAAACATGCTCATGGAGTACATTACCCTGGATGGTCGTTACACTAGGGTTTTTGGGTACCACTTTGTGCTCCTCAACCATTTCCGGCATCAAGTTAGGGTTTCTTTCCCTTTCTATCTTGGTTCTTCTCTAAATTCCAGTCTAAAGAACTATAGTGAAAAACCAATTAGGCATTTTATTCTCCATGAGGCTCTGCTTGTTTTAATCCATGATCACTTTAAGGCTATGTTGGCTCTGTCCCACCAGACTCCTTCTAGGGGAAAGGCTACAATTAAGGGGAAATGCCATTCTAGTAATTCTCCCAAGAAGAAGGGAAAAAGGATGGTCTCAAAGAATCCTTCTTATCATGTTAATGAGGAGGATTCACAGACGACCCCTTCATCTTATTCGTAGATGACCCCTTCATTTGAGTATTCTAATTACCTTGCTACTGATAGAGAGGATAGGCCCTATTTTCCCAATGATCTCAAGGCGGAGGACCATTACTTTAAATTTGAATGTGAATTTTCTGTTATCATTCTTGCTATCGCTTGTAATGAGTCTATGGATTTATGTTGGTTAATTAGAAGGGTGTTTTTTGAAATTATGGAACTTAAGCTAAATCATAGGCCTATGAATAGCAAAATGGATAAGGTTGATAAGAATGGCAGTAATAATAGGGAAAGTGTTAAGGCCATTGATTTGTGGACTGTTGAGGAAAAGAAATATATGGTGGGGTGTCTTAAGAAAACTGTCAAGGATTTATAGAATTTTAAAAGTAACCATGATGGCAAGCTTTCTGATATGGAGGAAAAAATGAGGAACATTAAAGATTCTATCCATAAGGTGTTGTAGATGACCCACAAAAAATTTAAAATCAGTGGAAAAGACCATGAATACGATGGTTGAAAATTTGGAAAATGCTTATTAGGTCAGAACATCTGTGTATGTTGACATTGAGAAACAGGAAGGCCAGGTGCAAGGAGGCGGGCCGAGTAACAAAACCAGAGCGAACCTGAAGAGGAAAGCTAACTAGGCTCTTGTGAATATTCAAGAAATTAAGAAATTTTCTATAAACATGAACAAACTTGAGTAGGAGGCGGTAGAGATCCTTAGGCATCTAGCCTAGTAGTTGTACTTCTGGTGGTTTTTTGTTGGCTTTTGTTGTGTTGCTCTGGGTTTTTTTTTATCATCTTTATTGGAAGTTGCTTGTTTTTTGTTTGGGTCCTTTTAATGTTGTATCTTTCTCTTGTTGATTGTTTAGGATCTCAAGGCCCCTTTAAAACGTTTCTATTCCTTAATCAAAAATAGCAATGCAAGACAACAACCCATAACATTTCCAACACATAGCCACAACAAAATAATGAAAAGTCCAACAAGAACCAATTTCCAATATTATAGATCAACATTAAATAATCATAAGAGGTGCCAACAACAATAGGATTCAAAGCCTACAAATGAGATCACAATATCAACTAACAATAAATATCAAAGGCACCTTTCATTAACATCAATAAATTCACCATGAGGCATATAGGCAACACTAAGTGACTGAAAGGAGGCTTCAACAACAAGCATCAAGAACAATTGCCACAACAAACATAAGATACAACTGCTTCTAGAGGTACAAGAACACAAAGGGGAAACAACAAAGCACAAATAAATACTTACACAAATATCTAGAAAGGCCATAATGGAGGGGCATTATAGCTATGTTGTGACTCCTCACGGTGTGCTTGTGATTGAATATATATGTTGATTGACATTTGGTTTAATGCATGATGCAGGTACCGGGCATCGAATCCACTTGTACTGTTGGGTTTGAGCATGCCCTATAAGCCTAATGTGTATGATGTGAAAACCTGAGTTGACAAGAAAGTCCCTCGTCCTAGTCTATCACCTTGTCATTGTGTTTGACGACATCATCTTTTTACGACCTCATTCTCACTTTGGTATTGCTCCATTTGAGTTGTTTGTTTTAATTGTCCATTTCATGTTGTTCTATTTTGTCGTTCAAGTTAATTGGTTAATTAATGTGTTTCAATTATTTGGAATTGTCATTGATCTTTGTCGTTCAAGTATTGTTTTGGATTACTTTGCTTGTATTTGTAACGTTGATTTAATTAAAGTAATAAATTAAATTATTAAATTATTAAGAGAATTTTATGAATTAATTATTAAATTAATTCAAAGGGAATAATTATCTAATAGCTTATATTATTCCTTTATTAAAGATGAAAATGTAAATAAAACATAAATTTGCAATTATAAATAATGTTTGTTTTTAAATTTAAATATCTTAGATAATGAAGAATTTCATGAAATATATTAAAGTGGATATTTTTTTAAAAAGAAAATTTTGAATAACCTTAAATTTTGAAAAGGTGTAATTTAATGAATTACATTTTAAAAGTCATTGCAGAATTAACAACTATGATTTATTAAAATTGAATAATGTGATTTAATGTTAAATTGTAAAACAATAATAAATGGTGAAAAGAATTGTTACCCTTAGTCTTTAATCAAATAATTTCAAAGAAAGTTAGGTTCTATAATAAATAAAAGCCTAAATATTTACCAACAGGTGGTAAAATAAGTAAAAGGTAAATTGACGGGTGCACTCTCGAAAACTATAAAATGATTTAGAAAATTGTCACCTATCTTGTTTGATTATCAAAAACTTTAGAGGAATTCATTAATTAAAATGGGAATTTTTTTTTTGGCTTGCTTAGAAATATTTGGTGGTAATATTTCTTGATAATCTTTTTGGGTAATCTTGCTTAAAAAAAAATTATAGCCTTGTGAATTTTGAAGCAGCTAAAATGGATTTTGATTTTTTTTCTTTACAAAAGAGAGATTAACTAAGCATCATCTCCATCTCCAAACGTCATTTACCCAGGTTGGTGATTTTATTTTGAAATTCACTTCTCCTTTTTGCTTCTGCACAAAAAAAAAATGATTTGTTGTTCTGGATTAGTTTGAGGCATATGTGCGTAGGAGGCGTTATTATTTTATTTAACAGTTTGTATATTGTTATCATGAAATGTTAAGAGTAAACTAATATTTTTTATGTATATTTAAATAGTCTCCCAAAAACTTAGTATTTATTGGCTGAATGATTAACTTTTTTATATATATGTATATGTTGTGGATTTAAAATATGTATATGTTGTAGTTTGGATTTAATATATGTATATGTTGCAGTTTACAGTTATTTATGTATGTATTTAGAATGTTGTTCTATAACAGTCGTTATGTCATATATATACATATATGTGTGTGAGAGAGAGAGTGTGTGTGTGAGTATATATATATTAATGTTTTTATATTTCCAGCCTATGTAATGTTTAACAGAAAACAATGATATATATTTTTTTTTTATATTGTTATCTTTGGTTTATTGTTTATGGGGCCAAATTCTTTCTTTGGTTGTCACAAAACAGCCAGTTGCATGTATAGGTTTGTAATTTAATAAATACATCATGAATTAAAATAAAGAGTAATTTTGTGAGAGAAAATGCTAATTAAATAATAGAAGGTTGTTTTATAACAACAAATAGTTTAAGTTATATGTGTGTGTGTGTGTGTGTGGGTAGGTTGGTAAAAGTAAATTGGGTGTATGAAAAAAAATAAAATTAAGAAAAATAATCCAACATGTAGTGTTTATTCAAATTGTTTTTATTTATATTTAGAATGGAAAAGAAATTTGTTTGAATTAAAAGAAATAAAACTTACTCTATATATCATATGTATATTTATGTAAATATATTTACATATTTATATTATATCATATGTATACTTATACACACACACACATATCATGAGAATAAAATTAAAGAAAAAAGGCAATTGATTAGTAAAGGGATTAGAGTGTTTTTTGGATAGTTTCCTTACTTCTAGCCCCTAGCCCCTTTTTATATGGTAATTCACTTCCCTAGTTTCTTTTATTCCATTTTATATTCCCTTAAAATTTTCATTATTTCCTTTAGATTGTAGATTTTTACTTAATAAAAAAAAATTCATGGTAAATTTTATTACATGGGAATAACCATTAATACTTTCCCTTAAAAGATAAGAAATTAAATAGATTTATTTCTATTTTAAAATATTTTAGTTTAATTTAATTTAATTTATTGATATATGTTTATTTTTTAATTACTATTGATCCATTGTTTAGAAAAGTGACATTTAAAGTTGATAAATATACTTGAGATGAGTTTATTATTCTTTTAATGATAAATTATTTTTGGCTATGTATTTAACTAAATTTTTTGGTTGCAAATAGCCATCGAATTATAGGGAAACACCCCAATTTTTAAGGTTAAAATCTAATAGATATACATTTAGTTTCACATATGTGTAGACTTACTCATTTAAGCAATGAGATTAAAAGTATGTAATTATATAGGTTGCTTTTGTTAACAGTAGAGTAGTTATGTTAAATTATGTTTTATTATAAATATATATATATATATATATGTATGTATGTATGTATGTATATAGGTGTGTGTTTCAATATATTGTTAAATGAAAATAGCAGTGTGTCGTAAACTAAAAATATTTAAATATTTATAGATATATATATATATATGCCAATATTTAAAATGCCATATATATGTATATATATATATAGGCATGTATTATGATTATTATTAAAGAGAAAATTTGTAATATTAAAATGCTTAATGAGAGATGTGTAAATCCTTTGTAGTTAAATTTATTTATTTTTTTGTGTAAATAAATGGTTATGTTAGGAATCATAGTTAACAGAAACACATTGGTGTTAAAGTGTGTTTAAAGTTTTTATATTACAAGATTTCGTAGTTCTCTAATTGTTTAAATGGCTTCAATATGGACGTCTAAATAAAATGTGTTTTAGTTCCTAGCATGTTCTTGAAAAATGTTACTTGAATGTGATGTGAAGTTAAAGATGCATGTTTATGTTCCCATGTCGATTGTGATTTTCTTTCCCTTGTAACATTGCAATTTGATGAGATTTTGTGTTGGTCATGTGGGAACCCTTAGCATGGAGTTATTTACCATTGGGAGCATGTGGGTAGTTATTCTATAAACCTCCAGAGGCAATGGAAAACTTCTTTTTATGTGGATTTCCATGTTTTGACCTTTATGAGTCATTGATTGCATTTCTGGGTTTGACTCTTGGGAGTGTTACCTTGTTATGTTGCCTTGTCATTTGATATGGCTTTGAGCAAGAATTTCCATGCCTTGCATTTGTACTTGATCTCATGATTTTAGTGTTTTGTGTTTTTGGGTACACCCACTAGTGTTGTGAGATTTATTTTAGGGCTAATAGGGAGAGTGGATCTTCATGGTGGATGATGTACAAAGGGGCAGCCTAGATAACCAATGGAAGAGTTGGTTAAATAAGTGAAAACCTAATAAATTAAACTAGTGGCTTTGGGTAGGAACACATTAACAAAAGATAAGTAAGATGCATCACCCATGTTGTTAGTGCTTTTGTAGACTAAGGATGGGTTGAGAAGGTCGTGGTCGGCAAGATCACTACCTCATCCTAATGAGAGGCTAGTGGTCTCACACATGTCACCCTATGGGGCTAGTGCCTAGTGAGAGGCAACCGGGATAACCATAGATGGGGGTTGGCGCCTGTTGAGAGGCAGACAAGATAACCCATGATAGTGTTGTGCGATCACACCCTCCCATAGTATCCCTTGCTTTTTCCTTTGTGTGCCTCTAGAAGCGGTCATTTTAAGTAGTCATTTTGATGTTTGTTTTTCAGTCATGTATCTTGTTTGGATGATTTTTGAAGTCTTTTGCTTGACTGTTCTTGGTCAAGGGTCTTTCTTGTCAACTCCTAACACAGGGGGTAGGCCTTCGGGTCCATGTGGTCAGGTGGAATGTGCTTTGCACCCCATTGGGTTCCCAGTCAGTGTTCGCGAAGCGCAAACTTCGTGTTGTTGTAGATGATCCATAGCTTCGCCAAAATTTAGTTATATCATGTTTAGTTATGTAATTTCTCTATTATTTGATGTATCTTTCCCACTATGTGATGGGATGCACTGATGCACATATGTATTCCTGAAATGATGTAATGTAATGAATGGATTTAATGTATTGTTTTATCTCTGTAACCCTCATGTGGTTATTGATTCCTTGTAACCCTCATGTGGTTATTGATTCATAATAACCATAAGTTAATCTTGTTTATATTGGGTTATCATCTATGGATGTTTCTTATTGATGGATTATAATGGATGTATGATTATTGTAAACTTATGTAATATCTTGGTTTATAATGTAATCTTGGAATTCATTTGTTATTGTTATGGTATGAGTTTAGGCTTCATAATGTTGTCACGTGTACCCTAGAGGAGGTAGTTGATATTAATTGTATAATTATTTTACATGTAGTGTATATTCATCCTCGTCTTATGTAATGTTCTACTTTCAAAAAAAAATTGTATGAGGTGATCCCACAAAGCTAGTTTACAATTTCTAGGAGATTCTATTTTTTGCTAAAATCACATATTTTTAGAAACTATAATGATTTAAGCCTTAAAAATTTCCATTTAAAGAATTTCAATTAAAGAGGGTTTCATCAAACTACCTTAGATCAAACCCCCTTGGATAGAACCCCGCTAATTTTAAACCATACCTATAACGAAGTCTCATTTACACCTATCAAAATGCTGATAAAAGAACACTTTTGATTTACCTTTTGGGGGATCAATTAAATTCATTTAAAATTTATTTTTTGTAATTATGTGGTGCTTATTATAAGCTTCCCAAAAATTATAATTTTAAATAAATTTAATTTATTATTATATTCATTTTTTATTTCTTGTGAATGTAGGATTTTTACCGAAAATCAAGCTCTTTGTTCTGCACATGTGGAAAAATAGCAGATTATCAATATATATATATGATTGCACCAGATATTGAAGTCCTTGATCAAACAAAAAAAAAGAATTTTGATACCTACAAAAAAAGTTGCATGTTATATGGTCACGCTATGTCTAAATTGTAATTGGTTTGACTTCAAAACTTTATTAAAGAAAAAATATTCAATAAAAAACTATCTAACCAAGTGGAAGCACTAGATATCAGAGTTACAAATCTAACTTTGAAATAATTATAATTTTATCCTTCATTGAAAAAAAAATTATGCATTATACGGTGAGCGTCACTTTTTAAAAATGTTGTTTTCTAAAAAAATACTAGTTTTTGAGGGAGATGGAAAATGAAGTGCAATCTGATTCCAAAAATTTTGAAAAAAATATATTTAGAATCTACAGACAAAATTCCAAATTTAGAATCTAGTTTGCATCATCTCCAAATTCCTCACGGCTTAGCTGTTATAGGTGCCTGAAAGTGAAGATTTAGTTAAACATAATAATTTCAATGTCCAGTTTGGCCAAAAATTGTAAGCCACTATTGCGGGATCACCCTACGATAATTTCTTAGTTTTAGTTATCCTTTGGGGTTTGCACAGTGGGTTGTTTCAACTTGGTATCAAATCCAAGGTTTACAAACACTGGGTACTCTATATTAGTTATGCCCATTAGGTTAACCTTTGTGATTAACTCTTGATCTCACATGTTCCCCTCTAATGTTGTTGAGGAACATGCCTTGGGGTAGGGGTCATGGTCATGGAAGAGGTTGAGGTGGTGGCTGCAGAGCCAACCGCCAAAGTCTGTTGTCTCTGAGCTCCCATGATTTAGAACATGAGGAACACTAGAGTTCCCAAAATAATCCAAGAGGCGGGGGACAAAACCCAAAGTAGCTAGGTTAGGAAAGAGGGAAGTTGCGACACCTACTTGAGGAGATTCTTGGTTGTTTAGGCCCTAGACTAGAGGAGGAGGTGTGAGTAGAGAGAGAGAGGTCACCAAGGTAGAAAGAATTAACAGCAAAGCAGGATGCAGTAGTGGTGGGTCACATGAGAGACCTATTGAGAGCACATCCTCCCACATTCAATGGTACTAGTGGAGGACTAGAGGCAGAAACATGGTTGATTGATCTAGATCAATGCTTTTCTATGCACCCATATGGCAACAATACTAAGGATAGGTTAACCATCATGCACCTCAGAGGCTTTGCATCCACTTGGTGGTGCTTAGAAGAGAAAAAATTGCACCTAGACATTAATGTTGTGACTTGGGAGCTATTTATGTAAAGATTCAAGGCCCATTTCCTTTCAGATCTCTAGAGATAGCGTCGAGCAGATGAATTTCATGAGTTGAGACAAATGGTAATTTCTATTGAGTAGTACGTGAGTGTCGATTCTATGAGTTGAAATAGTATGCAAGAATTGGTAATGATGAGGTGATGCTAGTACAACATTTTTTTAAGAGCTTAAATTTCTAAATTAGTGGTGGAGTACGGGTCTTCGAGTCAAAGATAATGGAGGTAGCTATTGAAAAGGCTCATGTGGTAGAGGAAAAATTGGCCATGGCTTGCGAAGGCCACACAGGTGTTCAGATTGGCAATGCACCTACATCTAGTTTTGGTTCTCAAGGTGGATAGCCTCAAGTTGCAGGATCTTCCAAGAGTCATCATGTACCCTCTAAGGGTCGTCAGCAGTAGCAGCAGTAGTAGTAGTCATAGCCTAAGCACAAAAATTCTCAGTCTCTATAGAGTGGCAAGACTCAGGTTAGAAGGAATCAAAATTGGCATCGAGCTCGACAAGATCGTTTTGAGTAGCCTGCAAAAAGTTCTTAGTCAGCCCCCAGTTGAGACAATTTTTAGCAATCTAATCCACTAATGGGTAGCAGAGGTTTTGGTAAGGTACAAGTTGTTTCTCCTACAATCAATAGGGACATATTGCTAGATAATGTCCATAGAGGAAGACTACAAGTTTTAGTTAGATCCCAGATGCTTTTGAGCCGACGGTGGGCGATGCGGGTAGATCGTACTGAGTTTTTGTGACGGTTAACAACTGTCAAGCTTATCATTAGGGCATCATGGTTGAGACATTAGTTGTGTTACAAGGCACTAGTATTTCTATTCTATTTTATATTGGTGCATCAATTTTTGTTATTTCCCCTTTAGTAGTAGATCATTGTAGACTAGTGGCAGCAAGGCAAGGCATTAGGTGGTAGGTTGAACTAGCCTCCAGGGAAAAGGTAGCAATTGAATTTCTTGTTCAGGGTTGTTGTTTGAAACTTGGGTCATTGGTGACTACGGTGGACCTTTGAATACTACCTCTTGGTTCCTGTGATGTCATTTTGGGTATGGATTGCTTGAATGCTCATCAAGCTATAATAGATTTTCGCTGCAAGGTTGTGCATTGTGTAGATGATTTGGGTAATGAGGTTGAAATCGTTGGCATATAGAGACCCATCTCATTGTGGATGATTCTGTTATGAAATTGAAGAGGTGTTTCCATTAGGGTTGTTAGTTTTTTGTTGTGTCAGTCAATGACTTGGATTTGGGAGAGAGTCGAGAGGTGTCATTGGATGACTATCCTCTCCTTAGGGACTTTGCAGATTTTTTTTGAGTGAAATTCTAGGGATGCTACTAAAGCATGACATCAACTTTAGAATTGATGTTGTGCCTAGAGCTAAGCCTATATCTCAGGTTCCATATCGAATGAGAACACAAGAACTTCAGGAGCTTCATTTGTAGTTGGAGTTATTAGAAAAAGGGTTCATTTGTCTGAGTGTTTCCCCGTGGAGAGCACCAATGATATTCATGAAGAATAAGGATGGTTCCCTTCATTTGTGCATTGACTATAGATAACTAAACAAAGTGACGGTGAAGAATTGATACCCTTTGCCGATAATTGATGACATATTTGATCAGATAAAGGGGGCTCAGGTATTCTCAAATATTGATGTTAAGTTGGGATACCATCAATTGCAAATAGCTGAAGCTAATATTCACAAAACAACATTTTGCACTTAGTAAGGGCATTATGAATTCACTGTTATGCCATTCGAGTTAACGAATGCACCATCAGTCTTCATGAGCTTGATGAATGGAGTCTATACACACTTAAAAATGACCTAGGCCTACAAGCTCTATTTTACCACTTTCGTCCTAAGCATAATTATGACATTTAATTATGTCCTTGGTCCACTTTCCATTATTAATTAAATAATTCATTATTATTTAATTAATTCATGTCTCTTCTATTCTTCATGATTGTCAAATAAATAAATTTTATTTATTTATTCAATACATCACTAAGGGTCTATTATCTTCTTACAAATAAATAAATTTCTTAATTTATTTAATTATCTTTATTCATTTATGTCTTCTTGATTATTAAATAAATTATTTTTATTTATTTATTTAATATGTCACTAATTCTCATAATTAAATGAATTTATTAATTTATTTAATTATCGGTCATAATCCTCTAAATTAAATAATTATGTTTAATTATTAAATTGCCTAATTTAACATTTCCCTCATTTTAAGTAAATTAATTGTTTAAAATGGTCTCACATTATTAAGTGTCACTGCCTTTTAGTAAATAATCTAAAAATCGATTATTTAATGTCACACAAAATCCATATTTTGAATTAATTTAATTCAAAAAGATAATTTTCTTCCAAAAATCAAGTAATTGAGCAAATTCTTGATTTTCCAAATCTGCTTTTCAATTCAACCTCTATCCTCTTGATTTTTTGAATCCTACAAATCAAGTAATCATTATCTTCTTGACTTTTGAAAATCTTTATCTTTTTGGCTAATTATCACATTTATTCTCGACTGTTGATTTGATTTTCTTAAATGGCATCTTCACCATTCATTCAATAATTTTTCCCTAACCCTAATTAGGGGTTGTCACATGAAATCTTGACCTCTGATTTTAGGCTTCCGTCAGCTTTCAATCTCGTCCATCCGTCCAAAATTGTATTTTCTATAAAAAGACAATTTTCCTCATCATTTTGGACTACTCACGCTCAGACAACTTATTACACACAGCTTCTTGATATTTTATTCTAGAATAATTGTTGAGTTTTAGGAAATTTCATAGGCTTTTCATTTAGTCATAGACTTTATTTTGGCATATTTTAGACTTTAGTGTAATGTTTGTCATTTGCATGATGGCATTAGAGTCATTCTAAATCCTTCAAAACTTGCATAGGGAATAGTCATAGGCATTTGCTCACACACATGAATCTGAGGGAAACAATCATACATTTTCTACAAGCTAGAAGGTGATATGGAGATGAATCATGGAAGCTTTGAGGAGTAATTGGTATAATCTTTCTTGTTTTTAGCTTTCATTATACTCGATAGATTCTTTGGGTTTTATTTTATATGCTTTAATCTTTTAATCTGCTAACCTGGAAAAATACCCATTGATACTTTGGTGACCCTGACACATTTTATTTTTTGTTTCCGTATGTTTTTTTTTTCTATCATTTTTGTAGGTACAGGTATGGAATGCCGCATTTGATGATTTTCAAGCTGCATTTTCTGCATTGTGAGGCATTCACAAGATCAAACACCGCAATCGCTCTGTTGCACCACAATTGTAGTCTAGAACGCCTCATTTGATAGATCGAGCCACATTTGATCAGTAAAACGACGCATCTATTTTCTGGACTGCATCTGCCTATTAAACCAGAACACAGGATCGAGCCACATTTGTTACACAGAGTGACACATTCGCTCTATTATGATGCATTTACATTATAAATTTTCTTTTCATTTGTGCATTTGGGTTTTACATTTCCTTTTTATTTTTCATTTCTGTATTATGGTTTTCTTTCAACTTTCTGCCTAGCATAGGTGTTTTTTTGTTACTATTTTTTGTTTGCAGTGTGTGGTGGTTACATTTTGAGGGTCCAAGACTATTTGATAAAACTCCTAACGTGTCATTTTGCAAATTCGAGTGTCTAAGACTCACTTCCAAAAACATTGTGCTTGCTATTTTTTACAATAGAAAATATTTCATTTGGTGCATTTAAAATGAACATGTTTTCAATTTTTTCTAATTGTGTTTGAAGGTGGTAGGAAAATATGCTCTCACCCTATGCAAACTAGGTGATCAAAAAGCTAGACCCACCTTGTCCCTATGTAACCTTGATACAATAACCAAAGTATCCTCTCCCCTTGTGCAATCATGTAATTCTGGGTACAATAGAAATGATTATTGCCTCTAGAAATTGGGCCTACCTTGGTGGGAAAAAGTAGTCACCCCAAGGTGACTCAAACTGGCAATGGAGCTAAAGCCAAGCTACCCTTGACTAGTGTATAAATGTGAATCTTAAGGGAAAACCTAAGATTACGAGTGCGGATGTGTCATACGGACCAAGTAGTACTCCCCAAAACCCTATTGAGCTTAACCTCTTCAGGCTGGAGTGCCTCCTAATCAGAGATTAATATTGCACCCCATGTATGGCCACTCGAACGGGGGTCCCGAATTAAACACCATTGTGTAGTGGCCAAAAACCTTCTATTTGCTAGCGTAGCATCGGTCAGTGTGAAGGAATCCACATCTTCGCAATATGTAGTAGAGGTGATGAATCTACCATGGTATTTTCATGGGGGTTGGAAGCTTGGTTCGCTTGAGAAGAGAGTGCACTGTAAGGGGGAGCCTGTGTAGCCAAGCTTCTGAATTAACATGCTACTGATATGCGGTTGGGGAAACCCACATAAAAATCTAGCAGATATTGCCCTGCCTTAACCATAAAATTGTACTTGTTCTCTTTTGTGTTTGATTACATTCAAAATATTGTGTTTTCCAAGTTTTTGTTGATATTGAAACAAAACAAACAGTCAAACTTTAAACAATTCAGGTTTTTGACCAAAACTTCAAAAAAATTAACTTTTTACATTATGCACCACATTTTTTAAACTGCATTCGCTCTGTCGCACCACATTTGATAGTCTTTACAATGCATATGATATGCTAAAATGCATTTGCTGCTCCAAAAACCTCATTCATCTTTCCTACACCGCATTTGCAGTTTGAAAAGTCACATCTGCTAAACTAAGCTGCAATTACAATCTGAAAGCCACATGTGTGAAACTCCATAGCATTTGCAACTTGGAATGCCACATTTGATCACTACAATGCATTTTCTACCTCAAATGATGCATTTTACACATTTTCCTAGTAGCAAAATAAACCTTGTTTCAGACCAGAATTTAGGTCTAGACATCTTAGCCTACTATCAAATATCTTCTTCAAAAATTCTTTGTTAGAAACCAAAGCTGAAATTGATCAAAAGGTCCATCATTTGCATTCACTAGCTCACATTTCCACCATAGGTTTAATTTTCCAAATCTTAGTCACATTCCCTAGGCATCATAATCATCATTTCTAGCATAAACTTGTCCTTAGGTTTCATCTTGGAAAACTTTGGATTAGGCTAACTCACCACACTTTATAAAACCATTTTTTCAAAACTAGGTTATCTTAGGACTTGGTCATTACTCCTCTTTTCAACCATTGTCCTTTTGTGAGAACCTCCAACTCAACAGTCTAGTTAGGAAGGCTCACTCGTCATTTTGACCTTGTCACTTAGTCCCCTTAGCAAGTCCTTTTGATAACCAAAATTGAGGCATAATTCAAGTTTAGAGTGGTTAGGCAAACCTTTCTCCAAATATTGTCCAACTTAGTCCTCATTTTGAACTTAGACTTTGCATTGATATCATCCACCCTAGTCATCATTTTTTACCTATACTTTGCATTAAATATTGTCCATCTTAGTCCTCATTTTGCACCTATACTTTGCATTAATCATCTCAATCCTTAGTCAAAAATTCAAAAACATAGTCTTGCATTGTCATCCTTTATTATCAAAAATAAAAAAAATAAGTTAGCATCACCATTGCATTTATTTGTCATTCTTAACATTCTCATTTTAGCAATTCCCTTTTATGGTGGAAACTAGACTCCAAAGAAGGAGATGACAAATGGAAAACCTTGGACAAGATTCCAATTCCAATATTACCAATCACACTTATGACCCAAATTGGACTTTTGATGACCCATTTAACGATACAAATACCCAACCTCTCATGACCATTCCATCCTTATCAAACAACCCCTTTGAACCATTCTTACAAAAGGATGAATATGGAAAAATAATTGAGGAAAACCTAGAGGTAGCAGCACAATATCTAGAGGTAGCCTTCTTCATAGAACAAATGATCTTATATGATAGAGACATATATATGGCCATACTTTTAAGTCAAGGAGCTAGATTACCTCATGGGTTTGACATTAATACTTTGAGACCGAAATCTCCTAACCATAATGTCGATAATACAAACAACATGTCCAATAACGGTCAACCTCTACATAACACAAGCAATGCCTTTTTTGATTCCACCTCACAAAATGTCACAACTAGCATGAGTACTACCTCCAATATTCAAAATAATTCCAATTCAATCAACACAACATCCATTGGAGGAACACAACCCATCACACTTCCCACAATGTCCACAACATCGTCACAATCTATTGGAAACACCTTTGAGTCCTTGGCAATGTGGGCAAGTTATTCCAATCCTCTATTTACCACTTCGGTTACCACCATGGGGGCATCATCAAGCCTTTCAAATCCTCCATTTACAACGACATCTAGTACCATAAGTGCATCCTCATCAAATCCTCTCATTGGTAGCTCACTTAATCCTTTGGGAGGAAATAAATGTGTCATTATTCAAGGACCACATCCAAATGTTAACATGTCAATACAGTTTAATGCCAACCCCTCCCACAGACAAAATACAAACATTCCCCTTGTACAATCCCAAAAATTTGGACAAGGAAATCAAAACACACAACCTATGGCATTAGTTAGACACCAATACTATTCATGGTCACCATATTCACCAAATATTGACCCAAATGGCTAGGGGACACATTCTGACATATTCATCCCATATTCATACCCATCAACACGTCCCCAATCCAAACTTTCAGCACCAACAACATGCAAACCAAAACACATCATACATGTCACAACAACACATCCCTCAAAAAAAAACCAACATCTACTCACAACAAATGGGGGCCCATGGTGTACCAATCAATAAAAATGTATGGTGCCACAAATAACCCTATAATTGATGCCTTGTAAGCTAAGCTAATGGGTTAAGAAAAGACCATAGAAAACATGCAAATATCTGACAAGAAATCGCAAGTGTCATATGACTTATCCTTATATCCCTTTGACGTGAACTTATGCATGCTGCCATTTCCTCCAGGATATGTGTCACCAAATTTCATAAAATAAAAAGGAAAGACAAATCCTATCAAACATGTCTAAGAATTCGTGACCAACTGTATGGACATTTCCTATGAACAAACTTACTTGATGAGACTCTTTTCTAAAAGTATTGCAAGTCCTGCCCTTGAATGGTTCTCCACTCAAAAGGATATCCAAACGTGGGATGAACTTAAACACAAATTCATAAAAAATTACTTGTAAAACATTGACATGGACACCTCTATTACTAACTTATGTACTCCCACGCAAGAGGATGCTAGTGAAAATTTCATCCCATTTTTCCAAAAATGGAGAATTCTAGCTAGTCATTGCCATATCGACATACCCAAAAAAAAAAAAGGTTGACATGTTCATTCACACACTTCTAGACCCCTTAAAATATGGATTGCAAGTGCATTGTTGCACAACTTTCATAAACCTAGTTGAAAAGGGTGTCTAGATTGAGAAAGCTCTTATTGCAAAAGGAGAGCTAAAATATGGTCCTAAAAACACAAACGCAAGTCCTACCACTAACAAAAACAAGTAGTGGGTCAAAAATAAGCATGTTACCAATGATGGTGTTATCGATGCCAAGGCTATAAACATTATGGGTCCTATATTGGCTCTCAAATGGGTTCAACCGAAAAAAAACCACAAACAATACTAACACCCCCCACCAATAACACTTCAAACAACCAAAATGGTCAAAACAATCAAAGTCAAGGACAATACCGTTAGACAAGACAATTCCCAAAAAGATGAACATACTCAGCTTTGGGAGAACCAATTGAGGATGTCCTTAAGAAACTCCTCCAAAATAGTCTCATCACACTTGAAGAACCAAATTCGTATGACCCAGGGAAATTTAAACCATCATGGTGGGAAGATAATTCTTTTTGTGAGTACCACCGGGCTAAAGGACATAAGACATCATCTTATCGACAACTCAAAAATATTGTGCAAGACCTTATTGAAACTTGAATAATCGAATTTGGTGGCCCACAATTTCCATCAAATGTTGACCATACCATCCATAAGAACCCACTGCAAGACCATGGTTCTAAGAATTTTTCCACATCAAGTCCTAAGACAAACAATAATCAAGCCAATTACACTCATGCCAAGTATGACTATTCAGGTGGTGGACCTATTGTTAACAATTTTTGAACTGATGATGAACACATCAATACCATCACAATCAAAAGAGCACCTCAATGCAACACCACTACTTGAAGTAGCAAGATCACCATAATTGGTCTGCCTCCTGCTAGGAAACCTAAGATCACCATAGTTGGTCCATCACCTAAACCATCACAACTTGGCTCATCCACAAAGCAGTGGCAACCTAAGATTCAGTTTAACCTTATCAATCAGTTAGGAAAAACCCTTGCACAAATTTCCATACTTGATCTGCTTCGTATTTCTCCCACACATAAGGCTATACTAGATAAAACCCTACAAGAGTCATATGTCCCTAAGGATATTGATGTCAACCAATTTGATACCATGGTGGGATACATCACTACACCTCACCATGTCACCTTTTTTGATCAAGATTACTCATCACCCAAGACCAACCATAATAATGCATTACACATCAATACTTTCATCCATAAACACAAGGTCAGAAGATTTTTAGTAGATGGTGGAGTAGGATTGAACATATGCTCCTTAAAACTAGTTAAGGCTCTAGGATTTTCTAATGCATACATGGACCCTACAAAGAGCATAGTTATAAAAGCATATGATGATGAAGAACGTTCTTCACAAGGCATTATTTCTCTTCCTATTAGAGTTGGGCCAATCATTGTCAGTCGACACAACTTGCCAGGTCCTAGATCTGGAATTACCTTACAACATCTTGCTCGGTCACCAATGGATTCATGCCCTAAAGGTTTTCCCCTCCACATATCACCAATGTTTGAAATTCCCATTTGATAGCACAGAAATCACCATACATGGAGACCCCGACCCTTTTCAATATTGCACCAACCTAAGGGGTATTTTCAAAAACTGAGTTCCCATCAACCGGGAAGCTCCTAGTCCTTCTTCTTCCAAATACATTGACCCATCCACACTTGCATCATCACCCACTTCTACTCCATCCACATCTTTCACCATTCCACCATCTCCCTCACTTCCTAAAGTTGAGTCTAATGTCAAGGTCTAGGACCTAGGTTGTGGATAATTCAAGCTAAGTATGACATATAACATCACAACAATACCCAAGTCTCCTTAGGTCTATCGTCGGTCGTGTTTTAGAATGGAACCTAAAGTAACTTTCAAAGTTCCACCAAAAAAAATTTTTATAAGATGGGGAGACATGAGAAATGAAGACCTCACTGACATATTAGGATGGATCTACAAAGAAATGGAAGCCTTAGCCCCTTTACCAGTCCATATATATGACAAAGGCTATTACATGATGAAGGAAAAAGGCTGCAATGGTACTAGTGGCCTTGGTTAGAACAAAATAGGACTGTGAGAACCTTTGATGTCATTCGAAAGACCAAAATTTCTTGGATTAGGGTATGGATTTCTTGACAATGATGATCAATGCACCAATAGACTTTTGAGTGAGAGTGTGCATGCTTCAAAAAGTATCAAGACCGCTAAGGAATCCTTCACTGAAATTGACTCCCATGAGTGGGAATTTGGTTCCCAACGATCCCTAAGAATATTTTGTCTCGATGACTTGTTCCTTGAAACTATGGAACTTACCTCTAAACAAAGATTTTGGAAAACATTTAAAATTGATCAAGCATTGAATAATCACAATTCCAAAGGCCCAAGGAATAATGGCAAGCCAAAGTCTTCCCCTAACCCCATTACTCCTCATCATGACATACCAGTTCAACCATCTGAACCCAACAACCATCAATCGGATCCATCCAAATTACCAGATGACACTGACAATGATGACTTTGACTCCTTCATTCCCTACTTTACCAACAAGTATGACTCAAGTGAAGGGGAATATTGGATAGAGTCTAATGTGGAATTAGATGATGACAACTTCATTTTCAATATCTCTAAATCCGTCTACATGATTTTTGCATCCTCCCCTCAATTCACCAATGTCGACGATGTCATTTCCTTAGTCTACCCACAACTAATTGATTGGGACCAACAAGCCCTGCTAATCCTGGACACCTTTCAGAATCATGAGGCCATTGCAGAATTTTTGGGATTATGTGAGGGCATACCCAGTGGTGATCACAAGGTGGGATTCGCCATTGACCTAGATTGTGTAGCTTACTTTTGGGAGACTAGTCTGTCCTCTAAACACAAAATGAAAAGTAAAAATAAGACAAAAAATGAAACATCTTTAGGTGAAAACCAAAAGGCGCCTTCTGACAACAAAAAAGTAAAAATAAAGGATGTATCTATGGGTGAAAACCTCTCTAAGGTTCCCAAAGATGGAGGACTGGACTTTCAACCTGTAACTCAAGAGAAGTCAACTATGCTCATAGAGGACACCATAGAAGCCAACATATCAATAGTAGAAAATCCCAAAATGATCCTCTTTGCCACATCCTTGACTGAAGAAGAGAAACTAAAATTTCACAAGTTCTTTGCAAACCGTAAAATCAACTTTGCAAGGTCCTATGCTGACATGTCAGGATTAGATCTAGAACTTATTTTGCACCACTTTCCATTATTTCCAAACATCAAGCCAGTAAAATAGAAGCTATGCAAAATGCATCCTCAGGTCGCTCTATTAGTCAAGGTTGAGTTGAAGAAACTTCTAGACACCAGGTTCATATGGTCTATTGATTATGTTGAATGGATATCTAACCTTGTGCCAGGGTAAAAGCACAAAGTTGTGTCACACTTTTAGCCAACTTATCAGCAGAACTGAATTTAAGTATTTCTAACTAAAAATCAATTTTGGTCAAACATATAATCTAGTAAGATTCATTCTAGCTAAGTTAGATACTTCCACAACTTTTTCAACTAAAATTGCTGGCTAAAAATAAATGGAGCACCACTTTGAGTCCAATTTACCAAAAAAAAAAATTATTTGAAAAACTTGAAGTTTCAATAACTCCTAATGTAAATAACATTTTTTTTAAATTATAAAAGTACCCTTTTGTAGATCCATAAGTGTAGTTTTCAAAAATATATTTATTTTAATAGTTTAATTTTTTTTATATTTTATTTTTTATTTTTACTAAAAGTAGATTATCAGCACAAAATATTAGGTTGATTACTATGCCAAGGAAAAATACTAAAACAAATTGAAAAAAATATGATGCACTAGATAAAAGAATCTATTTTAAGATGGTATAATTTTTTTTCCATTTTAGATAAATATTTCATATGAAACTTGACGTCCAATGAAAATAGTTGTTTTTTAATTCATGCACATTTTAATATTTATTGAAAAATATATATTTATCAAAATTGGAAAAAAATATATCCATGCACTAAAATTTCAAGTTATAAATACACACAAAAAAAATGAAAGAAAAAAACTAAAATTACTATAAAAAGTTTGATGTCCCATGCAACTTCATTTTTCAGCATTTTATCAGCAACTAAATTATAGTTTTAATTTATTAAAAACTAGTTTAAAATAATTTTTTAAATTTTTTAAAAAAATAAAAACATAAAATATACTAAAATATATATATATATATTACTAGTTTACTTCATTTCAAAATTCAAAACATATATGCCACTTTTTAGTGATTCAAGTTTAAAAAATGGATCAGCATTGGTCGTTTCCTTTATAAAGTATGACACAGCTTTGTGCTTTTACCCACCAGTAACAAATCCAAATGGGATGATCTCCATCTACACAGATTTCCAAGACTTAAACAAGGCATGTCCAAAAGATAACTTTCCACTGCCAAATATAGATATCATAGTCGACCTCATGGCAGGATACGAGATGTTTTCCCTTATGGACAGTTTCTCAGGCTACAATCAAATTCATATTTCCCTAGAAGATCAACATAAAACAACATTCACTTGTCCTTGGGGTACATACTACTAGAATGTCATGCCTTTTGGGCTCAAGAATGCAGGTGCCACATATCAAAGGGCAATGACCACAATCTTTCATGACATGATGAATAAAATAATGGAAGATTGTGTGGATAACCTTTTGGCTAAATCAGTAACAAGAAAAGACCATCTAAAAGTGTTAGACACAATTTTTAAGAGACTGGAAGAATATAAAGTTTGACTGAATCCTAAGAAATGCATCTTTGGTGTAACATCTGGCAAACTTGTGGGATACATAGTGCCTCGAAGAGGCATTGAGGTCGATCCAACCAAAGTCAAATCCATTATGGATATGCCTCCTCCCAGAGGAATAAGTGAACTCGGGACATTACAAGGCAGGGTACAATCTATTTAGCACTTCATAGCACAATTGGTTGACAAGTGTCAACCATCCCAATATCTTTTGCGCAAGGGAATCCCTTTTGTGTGGATAGATAAATGCCAAGAGGCCTTTCAACTAATCAAAGACTACCTACTATCAGCACCAATCCTCATGCCTCCCATTCAAGGAAAACCTTTAATTTTATACATCTCTACCACTGCATCATTACTGGGGGCATTACTAGCACAAAATGACCATGATGAGAAAGAAAGTGCCATATATTATATCAATCAGACACTGGTCAAGTATGAGCTAAATTACACATCAATTGAATGTGCTTGTCTAGCAGTTGTCTTTGCTTCTCAGAAGCTAAGACATTATATGTTAATTCATAAGACAATTGGTAGCAAAGATTGACCCTCTGAAATATCTATTGAGTCGTGCAGCATTGACAAGACGTCTGGAAAAATGGGTAATGATCTTGAGTGAATATGATATTCAGTATGTAGAAAGAAAGGAAATAAAGAGAAAAGTCATAGCAGATCAACTAGCAAACCACCTATATAAGTTGATCACTCCTCAGTGGCAGATTTCCTAGATGAGTCAATATTTCATACAGAACCCAAGTCACCTTGGAGGCTACACTTTGAAAAATCTCATACTAATCATGGCTTGGGGGCAAGAATACTATTTATCACGCCTCAAGGAGATTCCATTCCAAATTCTTTTTGCATAGCTTTCCCATGTACAAATAATGTGGTGGAATACAAGGTACTAGTCACAGGACTTAGAATGACAATAAAATGAAAAATCAAAGCACTACATGTCTATGGGAATTCTCAGTTAGTCATCAACCAAGTTAACGATGACTATAACACTAAGGATGAGAAGCTTATGCCCTACAAATGAATGGTTGATAGCTTTCAGACATACTTTCACATGGTGACTTTTGAGAAAGTTTTGAGAACACAAAACAATGCAGAAAATGCCATGGCTATAATTGGCTCTCTCCTTGACATTCCAAGCAATATGCCTCAACTAGAGTTCTTGATAGAACAACTGTTGATCCCCGTCTATGATATTATTGAATCAAAGATGGTATAAAAGCTTGTTGGTCCTAATTCTCCCTAGTACAAAGACATTCATGATTACCTCAAGACCCAAACCCTTCCACCCAATCTATCCAATAACCAGAGAAATTCCTTTATCTAAAAATCCCCCAGATATGACATCATCAGGGACACCCTTTACCGACGTAGTTTTGATGACACCCTCCTTAGATTTCTTGACACCAATGAAGCATGTACAACCTTACGAGAAGTACATGAGGGTATATGTGGATCTCATTCGAGTGTTCCCACCCTAGCTAAGAAGATAACAAGACTTGGGTACTATTGTCCAACCATTGAGATAGATGCACTAGAATATGTCAGGACTTCTCACCAATGTCAAATTCATAGTGATTTGATTCATGCTCTAGTGCAAGAACTTCAATCGATCACTTCTCCTTGGCCCTTCGTACAATGGGGACTTGACCTCATGCGCAAGATCCATCCTACCTCATCCAATGGCCACAAATTTTTCATCAACACCACTGAGTATTTTACGAAGTGGATCGAAGTCATCCCCCTGACATACATAACTGGAAAAAAATCTCTAAATTCATTCTTAACTACATCATTTTCCGATATGGTCTTCCACAATCCATCATCACTGACAATGGATGTTCATTCAAAAACTAATACATTTAGGAGTTATGTGAGCGATTTCATATCCAACATCATTTTTCTTCTTTGTATTAACTGCGAGGAAATATTCAAGTCGAGGCATCTAATAAAACCATCATTAAAATCCTAAAAAAGACCATCAATGACAATGGTCACAACTGGCATATCCAACTTAACCCTACTCTATGGGCCTACTGCACCAGCATTTGCACACCCATAGGGGCCACTCCATTTTTCCTGGTCTTTGGAGCTGAGGCCATCTTTCCCATTGAGGTTGAAATTTCTTCCTTACGAGTCTCCCTAAAGAGTCTAACTGATGATGAGGAGTACAGACAGTCCAACCTACACGAGCTGGAGATGCTAGAGGAAAGAAGGCATAATTCCCTAAACCATCTATAGGCATATCAGAACCGTCTTTGTTGCAGTTACAACAAGAGATTCATGGTCAGGAAGTTTGACATTGGTAACCTAGACCTCATGAAAAATCCTAAGAATCAGGCTGACAAAGAAAAGCCAGGCAAGTTTGAACCAAACTAGTGGGTCCTTACACCATCATATCCTCTTTTGGTTCTAGAGCATATCAGCTGGCAACTCCAGATGACAAACAACTGATGGAGTCTATTAATAGTCTACATCTTTGGAAGTTCTATGCATAGCATCAAAAACTCAAGCTGAAAACCTTAAAAATACCAAAAAAAAATTGAAAAATGATAAAAAAATCGTCGCCTTGATGAAAACCTAGAAAACAGGCATTTTGGTGACACCAAAAAAATGAAAAAATGACAAAAATAGTAAAGATAAAAAAATTTCCAACAGTGAAAACCTAGAAAATAGGTGCTTTGGATAAGTATCATGGTGAAAACTTGGCAAATAAATGCTATGTGTAGTCAATCATTGCTCTTGTAATGTTCCTCCCATCGTGATACTCTATTTGGTTTGTTTCAGTTGTTTGTTAGATGTTTTTATGTTTTTGCGACACTATGGATGATATGTTGGACATCCTGATTTTCAGTTGTGCTTTCCTTTGTGAAACAATTATGATAGACTTATGTGTGATGCAGTTATGATGTTTATCATTTTCAGAGATATTATCATGATGCTAGTTCTGTTATGTTATATGACTTGTATCTGATTGAGTGAAGAAGATAGCGTAGCATAACTCATTCGTGAGTACCCTACTGCGTTGCGATTCTTCTTCATAGTGTGCTTACATGTATATGTTTAACTTTGATGTTTCATGCAGGCATAGGTACTGGGTAACAGCTCCACCTGCTTGTCAGGTCTGAGTGTACCCCGATCCAATCTTATTATGTTGACTGGAGATTTTGACAGGTCTATGTTTAACCATCATTCTTTGCGAATGAGTATCTTTGTTTTTCCTGTGTTTCTATTGTCATCTTCATTTTATCACCGTCATCATCATCATCGTCATCGTATTCGTCTTTATCATTCTCATTGGTTGTGTTTTGTCATGTTCGTTCGTACCGTCTTGGTTGTGAATTCTGTATGTAAATTTAGTGTTTAATTGTTTGACCATGTATACAAATATTTAATAAGTTTTGATTTATTTAATTGGTAATGTTATTCTTTTGTAAACATTAAATTATTTCTATGAGTTAAATAGGTGTATATCCGTTTATTATTGTGTATTTTGAGCCTATGCTATGTTTAATAGGTGAATTGAGTTTTTATTTAAAAGTTAAGCTATCATTTACACTTGTGTTATGATTAACAAATTGAAAATAAATAAATAAGCTAATTCTTGATTACATGAATGGAAATGATTAATTATATTTTGAAATGTTTGTTTTGCCAGTTATTATTGGTGTTAATCATTGGATTTGGTTTAAAGGTTTACTTATCCTTATGTTCTTTTTAAGAGGAAGTTAGTTTTGAAATTTTAACGATATGAGTATGCTTATGGAATTATTATGCAAATAGCGGATATTTTATTGGCAAGTTCGATAAACAATAAGTTTTCTAACTGCCATAATTATGAAGTCGGCCTGTGATAAACTTAAAAAAAGATGGGAACTAGTCGATAGGATTCAGTTGGCAGGGTTAACTATCTGCAAATTGTTTTATTAAAAGCGAATTGATTGCATGAAGAATGGAAAAGACAGAAAATGAGGGACGCAACTAGCTAGATGAGGACGTTTTTTGGAAGTAATGATAACTATGCAAGAATTAAGGGAGATCTAGACAAAAAAAAAACAAACACTAGATTAGAGAAAAAATAGGAGATCTAAACAAAAGACGTGAGGTTAGAGTAGAAGAGAAAGGATCGGTTAAGCTACCTATTGAGGGTGAAAGAACGAGTTATTTAGGCATGATATGTTAAAAACAAATGCCAGATTAAAAGAAGAAAAAATTTCAATTCTGGAGGGGACGATTGTTCTAAGAAAGGAGAATGCCAGAATAGGGAGAGAAAAAGGAAACGGAAGATAATCTGGAAGAAGAAGATTAGAAAAGGTTACAGGTAGAAAGGAAGGAAAAGAAGAAGATGAGAGTTCAAGGAGATAAAAAACAAAAAAATGACTGGTAAAGAAACAGAGACAGGAAAATTAAAAAAAAAAGAACGGCTGGAACATTGCAGAGAGGATGGTTTTGCATAGAAAAGAGAACGACACTTATTTAGAAAGGGAAATCTCAATTTGAATCACAGGTATCTCTCTTTGTTTTTTTTAAATCCTTGTTTGACGTCTAAAAATGTGGAATTAAATAGTGAAAGGTATGAATAGCATCATTTATTGGACCTGTATATATATACAAAATGGAAAACGTAGTTTGAAATTTCATTTTGAGTTATATCTTAATCTGGAATAAAACGTAGTTTGGAATTTTGCCATGCCAGAACTGAAATTTGTTCTAGTTTCACAGTGGAGTAATTGTGATTCTAAGAATCTGACACCTTAGATCACTCGACCAAACTGTCCATCTAGTTATAAACGTAGTTTTTCTATTATCAGGTTTATATATCTCTTTCACTGGCTTTAGATGTAAAGAGAAAGAATTCTTTTTCTTTTTGTTTTTGTGTCTTGTGTTATGTTCTGGCGTCCACATTTCTTGGAGTTTTTCTGTCAAAAATAGACCATGTGCTTTGTCGAGGCGTCCTCTTATGCAGTCGTGTCTGCCAAGGCAATAGTAAATTATATCATATAAATCCTTGGATTTTGGAGAACAGTAAAGTTAACACTAGTTGAGATTAGTTGTTTATCATTACATTTGTTGTTTTGGAACTTATCTGGCCGCTGAGAAAACAGCTGAGATTATTACTACCTTTCTCTTGTAACTTTTGTCAATTGTGTGATGCTTGGAGTTAAGTTTTGAACCTGTAGGTGTAATCACCACTTTAGTTCAACACACCTTCATACTCTTGTCTTGCGTGGACATTGACCAGTTGTGTGACCGAACTTTCTTGTTAATCTATTCGACTTGATACTTTCTTGAACCATGCAATTCGCTGATTGAATTATGGACATGTGTGGAATGTGTTTAACTTGCATACTATTCAGGGATATTCACAAGATTAGACAGGTTGTTTATGTTAAAACAGTCTTCTTCATATTTTTATAACATTTGACAACGTTATCCTGATGTGCTCTGAACTCTATAGTCTTGAGTAGAGTAACAAACATGTGTGTACTGTTGTTCTTTCATACATTTATGATAGTACCCATAAGTGTTGTTTTGGTTGTTTATAGAAAGAATTTGTTAAAGCATAAATATTTATGAAATTTATGTTCATTTGAGAAGAAAGAATACAGATTGAATTAGTTGAATAAAGGTTTTTATTGTACCAATGTATATTCTTTTTTTTTCCTTATGCTTATTAAAATCTTTGATGGGGGATAAATCTATAAACTAAAATTGAAGAGGTTCATGTTTCTCAATGGAATGAATTAATTTTACTTTTGAATTATATTTGAATAGAATATAGCCCATGTTTTTATGACTTAAGGGTTGTTAAGCTTATAGGGATTAGAATACTCATGGAATGGTTGATTAGTTATGAGGGACGAGATTTTCATTTGATATCGCTATCATGAGATTAACTTTGCTCGTTGTATATCATATCAGTGTGGTATTTGAAATGAATCTTAGCATGATGTAATTGTTTCCTTTATGACGCCATGAGATTATTTGAACTGGGTCATGTGGAGAATGAGTTCTTTCACAATTTTGTTCCTAGTACTTGAGAGCTATGTACCTGATTTTGAGTCATGTCCTTAGGAAGAGTGGCTTACGTTAGGGGTCGGAACCCTAAGCGGTTGCCAGGGTAACCTAGCCTAAGTTTGGTTAATTCAGTGAAAATCTAACAAATTGTACTAGGGGTTTGGGTAGTATGAAATTTTAATTCAGATATTAATTTACCTCCCCTATACCTTAATGCTCGTTTAGATCAAGGTAGGGTTGAGAAGGCCTAGAATGGTGTGTCATCTCTCCTGTCTTCGTGAAGGAAAGTATGACTCCACTTTTGTCTATTTAGAGGCCGGAAATCATAAGATACTGCCAAGGTAACTTTGTAGGAGGGCCGGTAGTCTAGGAAGATTCTCCAGGGTAACCTAACCTGACACTGTGATGACACTCTAGCCTGTTACATGACTGTGTTATACTGTTGTGAGTCGTTTGTTGTGTTTCTTTTTTACTGTGAGTTTTATTGTTTTTCTTTGTTCTCATAATGTTGTGACAGTGAATGTTAACCCAATTCATGTTTTGTTCTACGTTCATGTTCGTAGACTTGTGGACCTATCAGTATCTCCTAGCACGAAGGGAGTGGACCTTTTTGGTTCCACGCGGTTGGGAGGAAACCATGCTATCACCTTCTTTAGCCTTTTTGCAAGTTGCACGGGGTATGTTGCAGGGTCCTGATTCCATTCTCTTTATGGCGAAGGATTGTGGCGTGATCATAGACTTGACCTTTTATGTTGAGAGTTTACTATTCTTCTTGTATATCTACCTCTTGCATGAGGGAACTTTTGTATCTATGCTTATTGTATCGAGATTAGAGAAATCTCATCTTTGTAACTTATCTTGTATATCATTGAGTTGTTATGAGCTTTCTATGAGTATTGAATTATGGTTTGTTTATGTTTCAGATTGTACTTGTGTACTTTGAAATTTGAAGATGTTTGTTTATTTAAAGTAACGACACCTTGAGTTGTCATGATAAATGCGTCTTGAATGTTATTAAAAAAAAAAATTGTTCTCTTATCTTTATGTTCTTCATGCTTTATTTTAGCAACTAAGGTGGGGCGTTATAACTTTGCCATCTACTGTAACTTTATTTGTCTTGGCCTACTATGAAACTCATTTCTAGCACCACTACAACATTTTCCATGACATCGGAGCCTTTCTCTCATGGTTGAAAAATGGTTGACATCAAGCCCTACATACTATCCATCCGACGTCCCATGCATATCTTGAACCTGACTAGGGGAAAAAATTTATCATGTGACTGCATTGGGTATTGCACATGGTTTTGACAATTGTAAAAATGTCCTAAAAAAAGACAAAAACATCATAAAATGTCCTAAAAAAAGACAAAAACATCATAAAATTTCCTGAAAAAAAGACAAAAACATCGTAAAATGTCCTAGAAAAGACAAAAACATCGTAAAATGTCCTAAAAAAGACAAAAACATATAAAAATGTCCTCAAGAAATACCTAAAACATCAAAAAATGTCCTCAAGAAAGACTTAAAATTTGAAAAACTTCTTGAAGAAACCCCAACAAACATCAAACTATCTCGAGAATGCAAAACGAGGTCATTTCCCATCAAAATTTTGTCATGTCAATAAGTCAGTCTTTTGTTATTTGTCAAACTATGTTGTCTCTATGTATTTGCTATGTAGGAAAGACTCATCTTTGAGTCCCCAAGGAATTAGGTCAGTCCTTTTAGGTTCATCAAAATAAAATCATGACTCAATCTTTGGTCATCAAGACAAATTCATTGGTCGTGTCGAACTACAAGGTCTATGAGTGCATGACATAGGCAAGGCCATCTGTCAATGAGCCCCTAAGGCCGCACTAGGTCAGTCCATTAGGGTTCATGACACAACACTAGCACACATGTCAAAAGTATTCAAGTCAAGATGAATCATTTCCAAATAGAAAAACTCCTAAAATGAATTACAACAATCATTTATTCAACATGACAGTCACATCAGCACGTCAATCATATCGGTAGGACAATATTGACATATAGTCAACACAAGTCAAACTCAATCAAACTTCAGTCAAACTCAGTCAAAACAAGTCAAATTATTGCAATTGTTCAAACTATCAACTCTTGGTTATCTTTTAGATGTGTCCTTCTAAAGAATAGTCTCTGTCATGTATGCCTTATGATGTTTCCTTCCTAGGCATTGTCATTGTCATCTAACAATTTGAGGGATCCTCTTGAAATTTAAGGATCACTCCTCTCGACATCAATATCCTTCAGATGTGTCCTTCTAAAGACTAACTATGTCATTTATGCCTTAGGATGTGTCCTTCCTAGGAATCGTCACTATCATCTTGCATTTTGAGGGATCCTCCTTACACTTAAGGATCGATCCTCTTGACATCAACATCATTTAGGATGTATCCTTCCTGAATTTGGAAATCTTTGGCATTCATCATCTCGACATCGTCAAACCTAGCATCTTGACATTAAAACACTTGGCATTTAGACACACTTGGAAAACACTTGGAAAATATCTTCTTGGCATTTTTCTCTTTGATCTTTTATCATGTTACTAGTTTCTTTGTGACATCCTGATTACAGGATTTAGAGAAGTAGCAACATATCATGATGATAATCTTGTCTTGTCTTTTTGGTTTTTCATGTTACTAGTTTTTTGACGATGTCTTGGCAACGGGATTTAGAAAATCAGTGACGTATCATGATGATTGTCTTGTCTTGTCTTTTTTGATTGTCATGTTACTAGTTTTTCAATGATGTCCTGGCAACAGGATTTAGAAAAGCAGCAACGTATCATGATGATTGTCTTGTCTTGTCCTTTTTGGATTGCCATCTTACTAGTTTTTTGACGATATCCTAGCAATAGGATTTAGAAAAGTAGTGATGTATCATGATGATCAAACAACCATGTTGCTAGTTCCTCAAGGATGTCCTTGCAATTGGATTTAGAGGAGCAACAGCATTTCATGAATTATTCTTCTTGCCTTTTTTTGCTTACATTTGGTTATGAAAAAGAGATTGGGGCAATTGCGCTCTTCATATGAGTCATGATCATCCTTGTTTGTGACTACTTGTCTTATGTGATGGTATGACCTTGCACACCTTGATCTATGTCATATCATGGTGTTTGTTGGTCATTACAATAATCTACCCAATGATGATTAAGAGCAATAAATATTAAAGTCCTATGGTAATGTTTTGAAGGATTTGGTCTAGGAACTAACATGCATCTCCTCCTATCTTTCCATATTCTCTGTCCATCTCATGATAATATCATGTGACATACAAAAACATAAGTGCATACATAATTATATATTTAGGTTCATACATACATAATCCATATCAATAAATCATATACATTACATCACATATCCCATTATACATAGTCATGCATTAACATAATCATAAACATAGCATCCATTCAAATAAATACATTATGCATATCATCACCATCCATGGCACAACATTAGCATGACATATAAATAAAAATTTCATCATCATTGCATCGCATCATCAACAACCATCAAAAATGCATACATGACAGGGCATATACATAACATCATCATCATAGAAATAAAAAATGCATGTCACATAGGAATCACATGGTAATCATATCTACATCATCATAATCACATAAACATACATCATAATGCATAAATCAAATAACATCACATAACATACATGTAGGCCACATCAAAACTGCATCATATATATAGCATCATCTCAAAATAAAATAATGTCATTGGATAGAGCCATGAGATATCCCAAAAATATAAGCATGCAAGCTCAATGGTCAAAATATAAATATCATAATATATGTGTCTGAAATGTCCTAAAGATAAACAAATAAGAGAGCTATGATGCAATCTCCTCATCATGTCGAGGTGAAGACTTGGGAGATCCGTGCTTTGTCAAAGGACCAGAGGCCATCATGGTAATAGTTGACTGTGTCTGTGATGCAGAAGGGTTTGCCACCGTGGTCTATATCTGTGACACTGATGGAAGAGTAACTAAAGGTTGCACTGATGCTATGACTAACGGGTCTACTAAAGGAGGCTGTCTATGAGATGATCTGTGCTCTATTCCAGAAGACCTATGGCTATGCCCGAACCTGTGAGAATGGTCAAATTGGTGTCCTGATGACTTCCCTAAAGATGTCGAACCTCCTGCACTGCTTTGACTGCCACTGCCTGACTTGCTGCCACTGCCTATCATCGTTTGTGTCTTCGTTAGAGTGGGATCTATCCTCTCAATTGGCATGGCCTACTCATACAACTTCCTGTATAACCCAAGCCGTACACTAGCCCAACCAAACTCTCATGCCAGATCTATTAATGGTCTTGTACATAATCATGCATAATTTGTACACCACTATGCTACCTCCTACTGGTGGATCACTACCTAATCTCACTCTACCTATGTCACCTCTAACTCTGCCTATAGTTCTCTAACCTATGCAGCACTCATCCAATCTCCTCTATAAATCTGCCACCCACTAGTCTGTCGTGGCATCATGGGGCCATGTCGAGTTGGATGGTACCTCCTCCTCTCCCTCCACCATGCTCCATCTTAGCAATCTCTCGGCCTTTTCAATGGCCTCATCTTCATCCTCCTCTCTTGTATCCTCCTCTCCTCCAACTCCTTCCTCCCATGGCATATCAACATCCATCTCGGCCTCCTGTCAAACCGCCTCCTCTCAAATATCATGCTCCTATATATCCTCCTCCTCAGCCACATGCTCCTCATGACCCACACCCTCCTGCTCCCATATAGGCTCCTCCTCCTCTCACTCCATCTCCTCTCTCACCTCCTCCTCAGCTACCTCTAGAATGACATCTAGTGCCCCTCTCACTGCATGTTGTCTCACCCTCCTCTGAACACCATCCCCTCCTCTCCTATGTCTCTTTCCATCCCCTCCATCATCCCCATCATCCCCATCTCTCCCTCCACCCTGGCCTCCATCTCTCCCCCAACCTCTGCCTCCTTGGCCACCTCATAGAACATTTGGTATAACTGATCTCCTGTCAATTGGTGTTGGCCCATTAGGATATGTCAGTGGGACTAGGTGATGAGTCTACCACCATAGGTCATAGTCAGCAGTCATCCCTGGATCTATAATCCAACCCCTCCATCCCCACTGCTATGCCACTAGCCCATCAATCTATTACATAGAAAAAGGTACAGGAATGGACGGACCCTAGGCTACCTCTCTAGATGATCTTCCATACTCGGTTGTGCCCACCAGTACACCTTGTTGCTCTCCAAACTATCATAGTACATGTTGTGGAAGATACATCTCTATAATGAGCTAACTCTGCACTATCCTACCAATCAAATATCAGTACTATTTGGAGAAGCTAAGATGGTCATCCTCATCATCCCACTACTTGCAGTCTTTGTAAGGCCTCCAAATGAACAAAATCATGGTGTCAATCCGATGGTGCCACCAACTTGTCTCTCCCACCCTCATCTATTATAGAGCATTGGCATAATAATAAGCATATGGAATCCCATATGCCAGCTATGGTCTCTGGATAGAAGGTCAAAAGATAGCCACATGCTCCCAAGCCCATATCATTAGAAGTGTCATACCACATCCAATGCTTTGTGCCCTCCAATAGGCCACCTCATGCAGCTAATGATAAAGCATACCTAACAAACAAGGTCCCCATGCATAAACGATCCTATCTCGTCTCATGCCCACCAAAACATCCCCCCAACCAATAGGAAACCCATGTCCATGGCGGTCGAGAATCAGTACTCCGCCAATCAATGTCATCAGTAATGCATCAAAACAACCATAGTGCTCCACCATAAACTCCTAGTGGATCTTGTATCCCTCAATGTCAAGTCCTGCACCTTGGTCATGGTAGTAGGCTATAAAGGTCTGATAGTCATGCTAAGGGTTGGGTTGTTAACAATTCGCTCCCCTCGGATTGAAAGGCGCAGAATACAGTAGACGTCCTCAAGCATAATGGTGGCCTCTCTTGTCGGCAAGTGAAACGAACACGTCTCCAAATGCCATATCTTGCACAATGCAATCAGTAGTCCCCTATTTTCTTGAATAATAAGCATATAAGCAACATAATGCAAACCCAACCACATCAGCCATCATCGCTCTTGCGGACTCAACTGATCTCAAAACTTGAAGGTCGATGGCCTTCTCTCCCATCTATAGATAGGCGCTAACTGTCTCTACACATGGAAAAACAATGCGTCAACACCTTATAGACAATCGTCATTTTCATTTGTGTAACTCAAAAGCATTCAAAATTTGAAACCCATCAAAATCATCCTTAGTCAAATTCAAAGACAAAAGTGTCATGTTGGCTTTAGATGCATCACAAAGAAGTGTTTGTGTCACTTTGTACCCCAATTATGTCTCGATTTGTCAATTGCATCATTTTGTCTCACATTTGCATCACATCAGAGCACTTGCATCGCAAATTTTTTCATATGCATCATTTCAAACCTCAAATGTGTCACAAAATTGCGAATGTGACATTCTATCTATCGATTGTTGCTCACTTTTTTGATTGTGTCATGATTTCAAGCGAATGCAGCACAATCAATGGCCATATCCTAAAATTATTTATCACTTGCATTGTGACATATCAAATGCATCAAATTTGAAGGAAAACACAGCTTACACACATGCATATGCATCATAGCGCATTTGTTGTTGACCCTAAAACCCTAATTTTTGCACGAAAAATGACAAAATGACAAAGTGGGTTAGGGGTACATACTGCTGGCTCCGTGCCCTCTAGCTGCCTGAAGGTCCACACAATCTCCCCACAATGGTCGGTCATTGGAATCACCATGCCTACTACAGTCCTTTTCGCTCGGCACTCTCAAAATTGCTAAGGTGAATAGTGAAAATGAATTGACTTTTACCCCATTGTCAACCTATTTATAAAGTCAAAATGGCATTTATCAACTCTTTTATTACTGGAGGCCCTTTTCACCAACTTTGACCACTCTTTTGGCTTCCCTCAACATGTCGGAATCTAAAACCGTCTATGCCATTGTCTTTCCCGTTACAAAATTGACTTATCGGGACACTTTCCAAATTTTTCTAGCCCCTAACCAAAATTCAAAAATTTTCCCGAGGGGGCATCCATACTTCGTACCTTCATTGGGGCATGACTTTAACTGAATTTTCTTTGTCACAATGTGACATGCTACATTATGAAAAAAAAAGCGACAAAATGTAGACAATTAAAAATGACCTAGGCCTGCAAGCTCTATTTTACCACTTTCATCCTAAGCATAATTATGGCATTTAATTATGTCATTGGTCTACTTTCCACTATTAATTAAATAATTCATTATTAATTAATTAATTCATGTCCCGTGTATTCTTCATGATTATTAAATAAATAAATTTTATTTATTTATTCAATATGTCACTAAGGGTCTATTATTTTCTTACAATTAAATAAATTTCTTAATTTATTTAATTATCTTTATTCATTTATGTCTTCTTGATTATTAAATAAATGATTTTTATTTATTTATTTAATATGTCACTAATTCTCATAATTAAATGAATTTATTAATTTATTTAATTATTGGTCATAATCCTCTAAATTAAATAATTATGTTTAATTATTTAATTGCCTAATTTAACATTTCCCTCATTTTAAATAAATTAATTATTTAAAATGATCCCACATTATTAACTATCACTTCCTTTTAGTAAATAATCTAAAAATTGATTATTTACTGTCACACAAAATCCATATTTTGAATTAATTTAATTCAAAAAGATAATATTCTTCCAAAAATTAAGTAATTGAGCAAATTTTTGATTTTCCAAATCTGTTTTTCAATTCAACCTCTATCCTCTTGATTTTTTGAATCTTACAAATCAAGCAGTCTTTATCTTCTTGATTTTTGAAAATATTTATCTTTTTCGCTAATTATCACATTTATTCTCAACCGCCAATTTGATTTTCTCAAATGGCATCTTCACCACTCATTCAATATTTTTTCCCTAACCCTAATTAGGGGTTGTCACATGAAATCTTGACCTCTAATTTTAGGCTTCCATCAACTTTCAATCTCGTTCGTCTATCCAAAATTGCATTTTCTATAAAATGACATTTTTTCTCATCATTTTGGACTACTCACGCTCAGACAACTTGATACACACAGCTTCTTGATATTTTATTCTAGAATAATTGTTGAGTCTTAGGCAATTTCATAGGCTTGTCATTTAGTCATAGACTTTATTTTGGCATATTTTAGACTTTAGTGTAATGTTTGTCTTTCGCATGATGGCATTAGAGTCATTCTAAATCCTTCAAAACTTGCATAGGGCATAGTCATGGGCATTTTCTCACACACACGAATCTAAGGTCAACAATCATACATTCACTACAAGCTAGAAGGTGATATGGAGATTAATCATGAAAGCTTTGAGGAGTAATTAGTATAATCTTTCTTGTTTTTAGCTTTCATTGTACTCAATAGATTCTTTGGGTTTTATTTTATATACTTTAATCTTTTAATATGCTAACCTGGAAAAATACCCATTGATACAGAGTCTTTCAAACCTATTTAGATAGATTTGTTCTAGTGTTCCTTGATGATATCTTGATTTACTCAAAAACTATGGAGGAGCATGAGGAACACTTGAGGCAGGTGTTGTAGTGTTTGAGATACAATTAGTTGTATGCTAATCTGGTGAAGTATGAGTTCTATAAGACTGAAGTGAAATACTTGGGTCATGTCATCTATGGTGAAGGTATTATTGTGGATCCTTCAAAGATCCAAGCCATCGTTGGTTGGCCTGCACCCACAGATGTTCCTAAGATTCATAGTTTTATGGGTTTAGCAGGCTACTATTGGTGGTTCATGCATGGATTTTTTTAGGATTGCACATCCCATCACTACCCTTTAGAGGAAAGTGAAGAAGTTTTCTTGGTCAAAATAGTGCCAGTTAGCTTTCTAGACCCTTAAGGAAAAGTTAACCAATGCACCGATCCTAGCAATTTTTTATCCTACTAGGGAATTCATGGTGTGTACAGATGCTTCCTTGGAAGGATTAGGAGTCGTTTTCATGCAAGAAGGTCCTGTGATTTCATTTTAGTCCCACAATCTCAAGGATCATGAGCTGAATTACCCTACACATGATTTGGTGTTAGTCATTGTTGTTCATGCCCTTGTGAGATGGAGGCACTTTTTATTGGGGCATCGATTCAAGCTACATAGCGATCATCGTAGCTTGCAATATATCTTTACACAATTGAACCTGAATTCCAGGTAGAGGAGATGGATGGAGTTTCTTTGTGAATATGATTTTGAGGTTAAATACATCCAGGGCAAGGAAAATCTAGTGGTTGATGCTCTCAGTCGGTGGAAACATGAGATATCTATAGTAACTCTTGGTGTGGATCTAAGGAGCCAAATCCTTGCAGCTCTCCCCACAGATAGCTAGTATCAGGAAGTGAAGTTAGAAATTGAATCAAATTGGGCTCTAGAGGGAAATTTTGTTGATTATTCTCTAGAATATGATGGCCTATTGTGGTATTCAAGTTGTATATATGTACCTCTTGCAGAGGGTCTTTGTACCCTAATCATGACTGAAGCACATTGGGCTCCCTATTATGCTCATCCGGGAGTCAAAAAGATGTATGTAGACCTTTGTTCATTATATTTTTGGGTTGGCATGAAGAGGGATATTGCAGACTTTTGGGCGGGATGTTTGGAATGTCAGAGAGTTAAGGCAGAACACCAACATCCCGTAGGTCTTTTACAATCTCATCTCATTCCTGAATGGAAGTGGCATATCATATTAGTGTACTTTATTGTGGTTTTTCCTATGTCTTATCATAGGCATGATGTTATCATGGTCACTTTTGACAAGTTTACCAAGGTAGCACACTTCTCTCTCGTCCGATCTTCCTATACTGCATCCTCGATAGCCAGAATATTCATGGAATATATTGTTCGACTACACTGAATTTTGTGAAGGATTATTTCTGACAAAGATTCAATGTTCACTTCCTTGTAGCGTGCCTTAGGGACCCAACTAAACTTTAGTTCTACTTACCATTTGGAAATAGATGGACAGACAGAGAGAGTCAACCAGGTTCGTGAGGACATGCTCTAAATGTACATGATGGATCAGCAGTCTCATTGGGAGGACTATTTGCATCTAGTGGAGTTTTCTTATAATAATGGTTATCATAGTTCATTTGGTATGGCTCCCTTTCAAGTATTATATGGTCATCCTTGTTAGACCCCATTGAGTTGGGACCATCTTGAGGACAAAATTTTTTTTGGACCTAAAATGCTTCAAGATATGGAGCAATAGGTTCCTTGCATCAAAGAGAACTTAGTAGCAGCTTAGGATAGACAAAAGAAGTATGTAGATGCACATAGGGTCAACCATCAATTTATGTTGGAGATCGGGTTTTCCTATGAGTGCACCCACAAAAGAGTCCAATCCATTATGGAAAGCGCTATAAGCTAACACCTCATTTTGTGGGACCATTTGAGGTGTTGGAGAGAATTGGCCCCATTGCTTATCGCCTAGCAGTGTCACCCAGTCTATTGTGCATATATGATGTGTTTCATGTTTTTGTACTTAGGCCGTATTATCCAGATGTGTCTCATGTACTTGATTGGAATGCATTACAAGTCAAGGATGGGAAGCTAGCACTTGAGCCCATCACCATTCTTTAGCATGGGAGACTCTTTCTTAAGGGAAAAGAGATTGAGCAGGTCTGGGTCCAATGGGACCCTAATGATGAGTGTTCGGGGACATGGGAGGATGCATCTCGCATTAGAGATTCATTTCCTTTTTGTTCTCTAGCTTCCAAGAGTAAGCCTAGACCTAAGGGGAGGATGTAATTCCTCTCGTATTGTTATCATTTTCTGATACTCTTCTCATGTTTTGTTGTGGACTCGAGACTTTGATGGTGATTGTTTCACCATTTTGGCTTGTGTGTTTTGCTTGGATGCTCATGATACTATTTTATGATGTTGATGATATGATGATGCATGGTGTTTGTCTTTATCTGGTTATGCTTATCATCTAGATGTGGTATTATGTGGTTATGTAAATTGATTAATGCTTGCTTCATGAAATTATGACAATGTGTTACTAGTTGGAGTCTTGGTGAGAGGACAATGTAGCATCACCTGTTCGTGAATGCCCTACTATGTTGTAACTCCTTCTCATAGTGTGCTTGCAATTGAATATATATGTTGATTGACGTTTGGTTTAATGTAGGATGTAGGTATCGGGCATTGACTCCACCCTCATTATCGGGTTTCAGCATGCCCTATAATCCCAATGGGTATGATGTGGAAACCTAAGTTGATAAGAAAGTCCCTTGTCCTAGTCTATCACCCTGTCATTGTGTTTGACGATGTCATCTGTTCACAGCCTCATTCTCTTTTTGGTATCATTTCATTTGAGTCATTCATTTTAATTGTTAATTTAATGTTGTTCTATTTTTCCATTCAAGTTAATTAGTTAATTAATGTGTTTCAATTATTTGGCATGGTCGTTGCTCATTTTCGTTCAAGTATTGTTTTGGATTACTTTGCTTGTATTTGTAATGTTGATTTAATTAAAGTAATAAATTAAATTATTAAATTATTAAGAGAATTTTATTAATTAATTATTAAATTAATTCAAAGGGGATAATGATTTAATAGCTTATATTATTCCTTTATTAAAGATGAAAATATAAATAAAACATAAATTTGCAATTATAAAAAATGTTTATTTTTAAATTTAAATATCTCGGATAAAGAAGTATTTCATGAAATATATTAAAGTGGATTTTTTTTAAAAAGAAAATTTTGAAAAATATTAATTTAATGAATTATGTTTTTGTGAACCTCAATCCTAGACCTACACAAACATAGCAAACAAACATAATATTAGATCCATATGCAAGTTTGAACTAAGATTCCCCATGAAATTCACCTACAATGCTCAAAATAGGAAAGAAATGAAGAACAAAACAAGAAAAGATATTAAATCATATTAAAGCATGAAAAATATTAGTCCCATGGGGGAATCAGTGACATTTTGATGTGGAAAATGGCCCTTTCCACACATAGTTATTATAAGCTTGAATGATGATTTGATGAAGATTGATGCTCCTTGGTGAGATTTCTGCATAACCTAGCTAAGAAATGATAAAAATAGATGAAGAATGGATGAACTTGATATGAAGATGATAACTTTGGCTCCAATTCTCCTCCTGAATGAGAATAATGATTTTACATTGATTGTGGCTCCCAAAACAAATAGAGAAGACCTTTATTTATAAGAGATAAGGATGGAAGAATGAAAGATATGGAGGATGTGGAACTAAAAATGATCCAATGATAAAGTGCCACTTGTCAACATGCTATTGATGAGAGATGGAGCACATTTTGGAGAATGTGTAAAGTGGGGGAAATTTGAAATTCAAAAGATGGCTTGAAGGATGAGATGAAAGATGAAGTTAATGCCACATGGCTCAAGAAAAATGACTTTTAAGAGACTTTAATGCTTTGTTGGAGAGGACAAGTCCTTTTTGGGGGAGATTTCAAATTTGAAGAATATTCCAACCTTTGATGCTTTTTTGAAAAAGGAGTTTTAAAAATCAATTAAAATGATTTTCATGAGCAAGTGGCAAAAGCTAGAGGATTTGATGGATTAAGATTAGTATTAATCAAGGATTTGATTAATTAAGAGGGAGATTAGATGATGTGACAATTTGATTTAGATTTTTGGATTGAAATAAATCAAAATGAGAGGAAAATGATGTAGACTTAATTAAATACAATTTTGATTTATTTAATTAAAAGGAGATGATGGCTTAATTAAATAAAAAATGATTTATTTATTTAAGATATGAAATGTGATGAATTTAATTAAATAAAGATTATTTAATTAAATGACTAGCAGAGAGATGATTCAGGATCAAGTGTATGTACATTTTACGTGTCTACATTTTTCCCCTCTTTGAAGCAAAGTACTCGCTACATTGGTTCAAAGAATAAACTGCCAAGATCAAAATTTTAAAAAAAAATCATTTTTTTTCAAATGCCCCACTGTTGCCCCACCGGAAGAATTATGCTAGTATACTGCCCCCTCGAGAGATCGGGTGAAAATTTCAATTTGAGGGTCGATCTCATGATAAAGAGGTTCAAGATCAGTTCAGCTCGAATGTTTTATGTAGACAATCATCAACCATGGGTGGCCTCATGTATATTTTGATATATTACACACACTTGATACTTGGATAGAAATGTTAGTAAAGATAAGAAAAAATAAATTTAAAAGACAAGAGGTTCCAACAAGCCCATGATCTATGAGACTTTATTAGAGATGATGATGATGATGATGATGATGATGAGGATGAGGATGATGCTTATGGTGATGATGATTATCAGGAATTGGTATTTTAAAAGGGCTATTTACCTTATGTTTGATAACACATAGATACGATGCATCAAGGTATAAAGAACTAGGATGTCGTTGTACCTAGTGCGATGGACTTTGACTCTATAAACATATAGGTGTATTCTTATTCACACTTGACATACGAAAACCTTGCTAGGATGTACCTAACAAAACAAGTTCACCAAGTTATATTACAAGAACGTCCACCAAGCACAATAGACAAAAGATAATGATTGTTTCCCCATTCCTTTCTCTTTGAATCATATTGATTAGAAATCATCAAGAGGCCATTGGAATGAGTGCAATAAGATAAATCAAAAAGAACAAATCAAGTAAACAAACAAGTCAATGTTCTTCATACCTCGAGCCAAAGGGATGTGTTTTGAGGATAAGAATCCAAAGTGATTTTGCAAAGATAATGCCCATTGTAGGAAGGATGCATCCTAGGACATGTTAGTGGATGGTGGTAAGTTGATAGGTTTTTTGAAAGGTTGTTGATATAAGGTTGACTCACATGTTTTAAAATGATCAAGAGTTTGATTTTGCATTTAAAATTTTGTTGTTTCGATTTTGATTTTGCATTTGAAGTTTTCTTTTTCTGATTGTTGTGGTTGTTTCTATTTGTGTTTCTAAAGGATGAAGGTGATGATTTGTTTATTATGGATGAGATTATTGTGGGTGAAAGAGAAATGGGACAGATGGATTTTTTCAAATATTTGGATGTTTTTTGGATTTTCTGAGATTTTATGAATGTTTTTGAATTTTGTGTTTTTTGAATTTTTTTGTATTTTCTGAGATTTTATGAATTGTTTTTGGATTTTGTGTCTTAGGGGCTGATCAAAGATTATCCTTGCCTATGTTTAAACTCAGAGATGACGTAGTTTAGATTTTCATGTTTTTTTATGTTTTCTATTTTTGTGAGTGTTTTTGTATTTTTGCATGATTTTGACGATTTGGATATGGATATGCATGATGATATCAGTGATCTATTTTGGAATTTTTTTGAAAACCAAGATAAGGTTGATTGATCAGATTGATGGATTGATGATGATAACATTGTTGAGGATACACAACAATGCAAGGATAGTGTTAAGCAACACGAGGATTAGGATGGATATCCCAAGTTGATGATGGATTGATTGGATTTGATTGATCACGATTGATGAAGCTTGATTTGGAAAAAAAATTGTTTGGTTGATTTCATGTGATGTTGAAGTGAACATTAGATGTAATTGATATTTATTATTTGGATTGATGTTCGATGAAAGATAATTCTTGATAAGGAACATCTTCTCGTCAAAATATGCCATGGGCTAGTGATTTGGATTTTGTCTCACAAATGCTTGACCAATTTGATTCCACATTTTCCAATGTTTGGATCACCACATAAGTTGGAGGATATAGATCAAGTTTTATTTTTGAAGCAAGATGTAAATATTTTCCCCTAGTGTCTAGCAACATGAATGAAATGCCATGGATGGATGCTTGGATAGATGTATGGATGGAGGGATATGGATTATCTTGTGATAAGATAAGGTGTTTGAATAAAGAATAATCATTTGGATAATGCTTCATGGCTCCAATAATGTTGGGTAGGGTAGGATCAATGAAAATGACTCATGTCAATATGTTTACCATAAGCAAGTGTAAAGTGTGCACCAAAGTTTGTCAAGATCAAGATAACTTGGACTATGGATGAAAATGGATTGGATAAATGGTTTATGGATGAATGGATTTATTATGGATAAGATGGATGGACTATTGGATTTATTATGGATGAAATTCTTTCACCTGAAGGGGCACATGTAGATGCTCAATTCTACAAATGACACCTATTTTCCAAGTTTTCATCATGGTACCCATCCAAAGCGCGACCATAGTGGTTTTCACTAGAGGACAATTTTTTTCTTTACTATTTTCATGACATTTTAACTTTTTTATTTTTCTAAAAGATTTTAAGCTCATGTTGAACCACCTTGTGGTGTCAATGTAGATGCCTTTTCATAATGTGCCATGATATCCTGCTTGAAGAAGCTACTTAGCCAAGATACATGCACGTGAATGCAACTTTTGAGATTCCTAATCTATTTTATTGATACCAGAGTTAACTCTGCCTTTGTGTGCACATCGCAATAGAGTGCCTTCTGAATCCTTATGATGAAGGGTGGCTACCAATACATAGTCAATGTGAGAATTGGATATCATGCATGGAGGCATGGATGGAGTGTGTTTAGGAATAAAAGATGGATTGGTTGATAGTTTGGAACCTTTGACTCTCCAAGCTTGGGAAGATGAGCAATGATGGGTGGATACAAAAGTGTGCATGGAATTAAGACCAACTACTTGATATACTTTGTACGTTGCTTGAAAAGCCTGCTTTTTCTTTTGTGGACATCTTTGATGGATACTTTTCCCTTTTTTATTTTTCCCCATAGTTTCTTTGACTAATGGAGTTTGATAGGGATAATATTTCTTTTTATTTTTTGGTATCCATGTGTATTTGATTTTTCCTTTATGCTTCTCAACTTCTTTTGCTTTGATAACATTCTTTGTGCTTTGATTCAAATCTTTCTTTTGATGTTGGTTCCAATTCATGGATGGGGTGATGGATGGATGAAGATTCGTGACATGTCTAGTTGTAGTATTGGCATTGGTTTCATCATAAGGATCCCTCATGCTCCCTATGTTGACATTTTCTTGAGACATAGTTGCCCCCAGTATGGTGGTAGTAGCACCTTTGTTCTTTCAATTTTCCTATTTCAAGAGTTCATTTTTAGAATGCATTCTCTGATAAATGACCACTGCAGATGATGTTATTTCAATTTTTTGCTCTACTAACACTAGAATACCCTATTTTGTCTGACTTGTTTCCTTGAGTGGATAATGTTGGGTATCTTCATACATGATGTCCTTAGTCTAAATTTGGGATATATCTGACCTTGATGTTGACAACTCAATTTGACTGTATGAATTAATAACCTAATATTTTTGTGTAATAATGTCAACAGTAAAGGAATCATGTTCAGAATGAAGATCATCTATGTGTCTATCCAAAGAAATCATCCCGTGGGTAGATGGAGGAGTATGTGTTATGTGGATGTGATCATCATGTATACATAGGAGATATTCCATTATATCATTGTAGTAGCTTGGAGATACAAATTCTTGATCTTGATTAATTTTGGAATTGCTTTTGACATGCTTTGGATCAAGTTCTTGACATGGGTTAGTTTCAAAGGATGGATTTATTACAAAGGGTTCTTGGATATCTTCAATAGGCATGGGAAGTGGCTCAATATCCTTTTGATCTTTGAGTGGACTTGGATCAAATGTTGAGTTGAAGATTCCTTCAATATCTACAAACATGTCTTGGAAAGGACCATTGCTAGACTTTGGTGAAAGATGTTGATCATGTTTTTGAATAAATTCTTGAGATATATCCTCTAACTCAATAGATGATGTAGAGACATTTTCAACATGATCATTGTCCCCAATAGTTATTATTTGTTGAGCAATAAGGTCTTGGATGAGATATTTTCAGATTCGGATACAATTTGATGTTGTGTGCCCCTTTATTTTGTGATACTCATAAAAGTGGTTTTCATTGTACCATGGTGGTTTCACTAGGGGCTCTTGATAATTCTCATAGATGGGGATTTTGATGAGATTCTCATTTACCAGTTGTTGCATAACTTTTTCGATTGGTTTCACAAGTGGTGTGTATTTTCTTATGTTGCCTTGTGAGATTTGACCTTTGAATTGACCTTGTTGTGATTGATTTTGGAGATGTGGTGATTGATTTTGGACAATGTTCTGATTTGGGATGATGCTTAGGTTTGGCATGATAGGTTGAAATTTAACATTGTTGGGGTTGGGAATCACATTTCCTTGATTTAGGTAACTTTGATTTCACATGGTGTTACCTTGATTTGGATCAATACATGGATTCATTAACATTTTGTTTAGACTTTGACCAACATTTGTATGATTTGAAAACATATCTATACCAAATTTTACCAAGTGGGGATTTGAAATGGTCATGTTTGGAAAAGTTGTACTTGGTATATTCACATTTGGCATGTATGGATTTGGTGGGATAATGTTGCTTTGTTGAAGACTCATGTATTGATTGTTTGGTTGATAGATTTGTTGGTTTGGAATTTGATTTAAATCTACCATAGGAAAAGGTGTTCCAAAATTTAGATTGGGCATACTCACATTTGTTGTGCCATTGAATTTTGTAGGAGATAATGCTCCCATGTATGGATTGTACAAATGTGAGATTTGATAATCAGTTGGCATTGTAAGGCGTTGATAGTTTGGTTGATTTAGATCACTCATGATGTATGGAGAAATTTTACATTCCATGTTTTTTTCTTGATTTTTGACCTTGTTAACCTCTAAGGGATTTAGGACCAATGATGAGATGAAGGATGAAAGGGGTGAATGATATGGGTGTTGGACTTTTAAGACCCTTGGAGGAATACTAGACTTTAGGACTTTTTTTATTTGGATTAGATTTGATTTGATTTGGATAATGGACTTATAAACCTCAAGATGTTGGATGTTATCTTTGGAATAAACTTATCCACAAGGATGATAATTTAACTAGGTGTATGAGGAAGGATTCATCCACACACACTTAGCCAAACAAGGTGATTTTGATGTTGATTTGAAGGATTTTACCTGAAGTCTAGTATGAATGATTTTTCCATTGGTTCAAAAGTTGCTTAATGAGATGAGATTTGATTGATGTCTTGGGATGGATGAAATGATGGTTGTTTTGATCCTAAATGAACCTAAGAGGGACTTGTTTACAAGGCCAACATTTTGAAGAACATGCTTTTCCCAATAAATAGTTCAAACCAAAAGACCAATGTTTGCATGGAAGATCATAAGACAAAAAATGACAAGCACATGTATGGGGTTCAATTTGTCTTTTATCTTTGCTTAATGGATTCTTTTTACCACAAACACTTTCTTGATTAGCTTTTCAAACTAAATGTCTAATGTCTCAATTTATTTTCATCCCACAAGGTCCATTATGTGGAAATCATGAAAATCAAGGCAATAATTCCCTAATGTTGACTTTAGTAAGAGAAAATTGAGATATAAATTCAAATACAAGTTAGAAGCCTCTGAGGATAGAATCCCTAGGGAAAGCAATAACACTTGAATTTTTTCAAAGTTATTTGCTTCCTAAAGGGTTTGAGATTTGATGTTCATGTTGAATGTTTGTTTTCCAATGTTTTAGATCCAAGTAAAGCATTTTGATTCCAAAATGATGCACAACCCTATGGATATTGAGACAATATTTGTTGAATCCCCACTTGGATAAATCTAGCTATGCCTACTTTTAGTGGATGATTACATGATTGACCACATAGGCTCCCCCTTATAGTGCACTCACTTCTCAGGTTGGATAAGCATCAGTACCTATGAATCTCCCATGGCATACTTATCATCTCTACTAAAAGTTGTCAAAATGTGGGGAGGCTTCAGAATGACTGTTCTTGCACCAACAAATAAATCAAGGATTTTTTCCTTTCTAAACAAAGTTTCTAGTAGGGGAATTTCGTTCATCGGGGATCATCTATGTTGTGAGTGACCATTGTTGCCCTTCTTGTTGGAACAATCCTCGTGATACTTTCCTTTCCTCAAGTACCCACACTTATATACCAGTTGGAAGTTGCTTGGCTTTAGCGTGTTCCTGATTAGATCCTTCCCTTGGGTGATTACTTTTTCCCACAAGGCAGGCCCTCTAAGATAAAATAAAAGCAAGCAAACACATCCATAGTTCAATTGATCTTCGTTGAGAAACAAAGAAAGAACACACACGAAATGCTTCACTCACACTCGCAAGTTTTGTCCAATTTTAAGAACCCAAATGAAGTGTGGAGGCAATCACTTGCACAACTTAATATCACAAAAATCCTTTTGATTCTCAAGATTTTCGTGAGGCACAAGAGAAGCGCATATGTCTTTTGGGTGTGTGCAGGATCATGATGGGCCAAAAAGTGGCAATATGATGGGTATTTGTAGGGTATGTGGCTAACAAATTTTTTTTACCCAAAATTGATAAAATGGAAAGGGTTTTTAAAGGATATTTTCAGCATTCCACTAATATAAATTATACTTTACTTTGAATTTAATAAATAATTATAATTCATTTTCTATTTGAATTATGACTAAAGTCATGATTGATAGGCTAATTAAAAAACATTTATAGCTTTCAAACGGTATCACATTTTTGGAATCCAAAACATGCATCACATTCTATGCTTCACATACTACAAGATTAAAAAATAAAAATTGAATTTTATGAAGTTTTGACCAAGTTAAGGTGGTCAGACATACAAGTTTTTATTTTTTTTAAAGTTGTAATAAAAAATATATAATTAATTATTTACTTGGAAAAAAATTACAAAAAATATGCATCACATTCAGACATGATTCATCTACTTATGTCTAAAATCTTATAAAATAATATTATCATTTTATTGTGGCTAGGGTGGTTAGATAAACGCCTACTTATTTTTCTCTGAAATTTAAGTACTACTGCATTGAAATTTCAAATTTTCACCAAATAGATTTTTATTTTTTTTAAATAAACCTAGTAGTTTAGAAACTACATTCAATTTTCTACAGATTCTATTCTTAAATATTTTTGAAATAATATAGGTAACTTATTCAAATTTTTATGTCAAGTTGTCTAACTCTGATTTTTCTGAATTTTTTGCCACTTAAGGGCCCATATTTTCCATGATGATCCTGCACATACCCTTTTATATGATATTACTTTGGGTAGGTTATTACAAAACATAGAAGCACATGTTCATTTTAATCCTTCAAAGCAAGAGTGAATTCTTTTTCAACACCAAAAGGAAAAGTGAAAGTTGCTTGTTCAATTGTTAACCTTTAAACAAAATCTAGTAAATTTTCCTAAGGTTCTCTTTAATCCTTTTGTGTTGTTCTTTTTAAACCCAAATTGAAATCTATTGAGTCCTAACAACATGAAAGATAGAAAATCCTTAGGAGAGGTATTATAATTTCTAAAAAGTGTTTAAAAACACTTATTACAACAAAGAAATGATTTTATCATTCAAACCTAACCTTGCTCCTCTCTTGACTCCAACTACAAAAATTGATTAATCTAAGAAACACAAAGGTAGGAAATAGGTTAATAGCTCAAAATAATCAAAGGAAAAAAGGCACATGTCAAAAATAACTTGAAATTCATCTTATTAACCCACCCTAGCAGTGCAACCCACATATGCATCATAATTTGAAGAGGTCAGTGGTGTTATATGGCACTGCTAGGACTAATAATGGTGCTTTACAGCAAGACAGAGAGCGCAATTGTGGCATTGTTTTGGCAAGTGGTGCTATTTGAAATTTGGGAACCTAGTGACAGAGAAATGGCCCAATGTAAAAGTTTGAAAATTTGAATTTTTGGGTAGGAAGACATTAGCAACAGAGTTTAGAGTTTTTAGCATTCTTGTATGGTGTTGCTGGACTGGTCAATGTCATTGTATGGTGTTGCTGGACTGATAGTAGCACAATTTCTTGTAGACACAAAAGTTAACAAAAAACCACATAATTTTTGATAAAAATGTGTTGAAATATTCAAGTTTTCCCTCCTTCTAGCACCAAAATGTGAAACCCAATCCTAAACCTACACAAACATAGCAAACAAACATAATACTAGATCCATATGCAAGTTAGAACTAAGATTCCCCATGAAATTCATCTACAATGCTCAAAATATAAAAGAAATGAAGAACTAAATAAGAAAAACTATTAAATCCTATTAAAACATGAAAACTCTCAATCCCATGGGGGAATTGGTGTTATTTTGATGTGGAAAATTGCCCTTTCCCAATCCCTTATAAGCTTGAATGATGATTTGATGAATATTGATGCTCCTGGTGAAATTCTTGCATAACCTAGCTAAGAAATGATAAAAATGGATGAAGAATGGATGGACTTGATATGAAGATGATAACTTTGGCTCCAGTTCTCCTCCTGAATGAGCATAATGATTTTACATTGATTGTGGCTCCCAAAACAAATAGAGAAGATCTCTATTTATAAGAGATAAGGATGGAAGAATGAAAGATATGGAGGATGTGGGACTAAAAATGATCCAATGATAAAGTGCCACTTGTCAACATGTTATTGATGAGAGATGGAGCACATTTTGGAGAATGTGCAAAGAGGGGGAAATTTGAAATTCAAAAGATGGTTTGAAGGATGAGATGAAAGATGAAGTTAATGCCACATGGCTCAAGATAAAAGGACTTGTAAGAGACTTTAATGCTTTATTGGAGAGGACAAGTCCTTTTGGAGGGATATTTCAAATTTGAAGAATATTCCAACCTTTGATACCTTTTTGAATGAAAAAGGAGTTTTAATAAATCAATTAAAATGATTTTCATGAGCAAGTGGCAAAAGCTAGAGGATTTGATTAATTAAGAGGGAGATTAGTTGATGTGACAATCTAATTTAGATTTTTGGATTCAAATAAATCAAAATGAGAGGAAAATGATGTAGACTTATTTAAATAAAGATTTTGATTTTTTTAATTAAAAGGAGATGATGACTTAATTAAATAAAAAATGATTTATTTAGTTAAGAGACAAAATGTGATGAATTTAATTAAATAAAGATTATTTAATTAAATGACTAGCAGAGAGATGATTCAGGATCAAGTGTATGTACATTTTATGTGTCTACAATTTTAAAATTCATTGTGGAATTAACAACTATGATTTATTAAAATTGAATAATGTGATTTAATGTTAAACCATAAAACAATAATGAATGGTGAAAAGAATTGTTACCCTTAGTTGTTAATCAAATAATTTCATAAAAAGCTAAGTTTCTAGAATAAATAAAAGCCTAAAGATTTACCAATAGGTGGTAAAACAAGGAAAAGGTAAATTGACGAGTGCACTCTCAGAAACTGTAAAATGATTTAGAAAATTGCCACCTATCTTTTTTGGTTATCAAAAATTTAGAGAAATTCGTTAATTAAAATGGGAATTTTTTTTTTGGCTTGCTCAGAAATCTTTGGTGATAGTCTTTCTTGATAATCTGTCTAGGTAATCTTGCTTAAAAAAAAAATTACAGCCCTATGAATTTTGAAGCAGCTAAAATGTATTTGGATTTTTTTCTTTACGAAAGAGAAATTAACTCAACATCATCTTCGTCTCCAAACATTGTTTACCTAGGTTGGTGATTTTATTTTGAAATTCACTTCTCCTTTTTGCTTCTGCATAAAAAAAAAATGATTTGTTGTTCTGGATTAGTTTGAGGCATATGTGCATAGGAGGCGTTATTTTTTTTGGTTGGTTATTAGATTATTCTCTATCTTTTGCGGTTGTGCCCATGTTGTATTTTATTTCATAGTTTGTTATTGTTTTCATGAAATGATAAGAGTAAACTAATATTTTTATGTATATTTAAATAGCCTCCCAAAAACTTAGTATTTATTGGCCGAATGATTAACTCTTTTTCTTTTTATGTATATGTTATGGATTTAAAATATGTATATGTTGTAGCTTGGATTTAATATATGCATATGTTGTAATTTATGGTTATTTATGTACATATTTAGAATGTTGTTCTATAACAATCGTTATGTCATATATATGTGTGTGTGTGTGTGTGTGTATTCATGCTTTTGTATTTCCAGCCTATGTAATGTTTAAGAGAAAACAATGATATTTTTTTTTATATTGTTATCTTAGGTTTATTGTTTATTGGGTCAAATGTTTTCTTTTGATGTCACAAAACAACCTATTGCATGTATAGATTTGTAATTTAATAAATCCCTTATGAATTAAAATAAAGAGTAATTTTTTAAGAGAAAATGCTAATTAAATAATAGAAGGTTGTTTTATAACAACAAATAGTTTAAGTTATATATGTGTGTGTGTGTGGGTTGATAAAAGTAAATTGGGTGTATGAAAACAAAATTAAGAAAAATAATCCAAAATGTAGTGTTTATTCAAATTGTTTTTATTTATATTTAGAATGGAAAAGAAATTTGTTTGAATTAAAAGAAATAAAACTTACTATTCTTTTTAACAGCAGAATAGTCATAATAAATATATTTACATATTTATATTATATCATGAATATGTATATATATGTATATATATGTGTGTGTATCATGAGAATAAATTAATTAAAGAAGGTAATTGATTAGTAAAGAGATTAGGGTGTATTTGGACAGTTTCCTTACTTCTAGACTTTTTTTATGGTGACTACCCTAGTTTCTTTTATTTCATTTTATATTCCCTTAAAGTTGTCATTATTTCCTTTAGATTGTAGATTTTTACTTACTAAATAAATTTTTTTTTTTAAAAAAAATCATGGTAAATTTTATTACATGGGAATACCATAAATACATTCCCTTTTAAAAGATAAGAAATTAAATAGAGTTATTTCTATTTTAAAATATTTTAGCTTACTTTACTTTAATTATATATATATATATATATATATGTGTGTGTGTGTGTGTGTGTGTGTGTGTGTGTGTTTATTTGTTAATTAATATTGATCCATTGTTTAGAAAAGTGGCATTTAATGCTGATAAATATACTTAAGATGAGTTTATAGGGAAACCCCTGAATTTTTAAGGTTAAAATATAATAGATATACATTTAGTTTCACATATGTGTAGACTTTCTCATTTAAGTAGTGAGATTAAATGTATGTAATTATATAGGTTGCTTTTGTTAATAGCATAGTAGTTATGTTAAATTATATTTTATTATAAATATATATATATGTATGTATATAGGTGTGTGTTTCAATATATTGTTAAATGAAAACAACAGTGTGTGGTAAATTAAAAATATTTAAATATTTATATATATTTATATATATATATGCCAATATTTAAAATGCCATATATATGTATATATATATGCATTTATTATGATTATTATTAAAGAGAAAAATTTTAATATTAAAATGCTTAATGAGAGATGTGTAGATTCTTTTTAGTTAAATTTATTTATTTTTTGTGTAAATAGATGGTTATGTTAGGAATCATAGTTAAGAGAAACTTATTGGTGTTAAAGTGTGTTTAAAGTTTTTATATTACAAGATTTCACAGTTCTCTAATTGTTTAAATTACTTCAATATGGACGTCTAAATAAAATGTGTTTTAGTACCTAGCATGTTCTTGAAAAATGTTACTTGAATATGATGTGAAGTTAAAGATGGATGTTTATGTTCCCATGTTGATTGTGAATTTTTTTCCCTTGTAACATTGCAATTTGATGAGATTCTATGTCGGTCATGTGGGAACCCTTAGCATGGAGTTATTTACCATTAGGAGCTTATGGGTAGTTGTTTTATAAACCTCCAAAGGAAATGGGAAACTTTTTTTATGTGGATTTCCATGTTTTGACCTTTATGAGTCATTGATTGCATTTTGGGGTTCGACTCTTGGGGGTGTTACCTTGTTTTGTTGCCTTGTTGTTTGATATGGCTTTGAGCGAGGAGTTCCATGCCTCATATTTGTACTTGGTCTCATGATTTAGTGTTTTGTGTTTTTGGGTACACCCCTTGGTGTTGTGATATTTTTTTTGAGGCTAATAGGGAGAGTGGCTCTTCATGGGGGTCGACGCACAAAGGGTCAACCTAGATAACCCATGGAAGAGTCGGTTAAATAAGTGAAAGCCTAACAAATTAAACTAGTGGGTTTGGGTAGGAACACATTAACAAAAGATAAGTAAGATGCCTCGCCCATGTCATTAGTACTTTTATAGACTAAGAATGGGATGAGAAGGTCGTGGTCAGAAAGATCACTACCTTGTCATCATGAGAGGCTAGTGGTCCTGCACGTGTCACCCTATGGGGCTGGCACCTAGTGAGAGGCAGCCAGGATAACCATACATGGGGGTCAGCACCTATTGAGAGGTAGCCAGGATAACCCATGATAGGGTCGTGCGATGACCCTCTCCCATAGTATCCCTTGCTTTTTCCTTTGTGTGCCTCTAGAAGCGGTCATCTTAAGTACTCATTTTGATGTTTTTTTTCAGTCATGTATCTTGTTTGGATGATTCTTGAAGCCTTTCGCTTGATTTTTCTTGGATGAGGGTCTTTCTTGTCATCTCCTAACATAGGGGGTGGGCCTTTGGGTCCACGTGGTCGGATGGAATGTGCTTTGCACCCCATTGGGTTCCCAATCAATGTTTGTGAAGCGCATAGTTTTTGTTGTTGCTGATGATCCAAAGCTTCACCATAGTTCAATTATATCATGTCCATTTCTATAATTTCTCTATTATTTTATGTATCTTTCCCACTATGCATGATGGGATGCACTGATGTGCATATGTATTCTTGAAATGATGTAATGTAATGAACAAATGTAATGTATTATTTTACCTTTTTAACCCTCATGTGGTTATTGATTCATGGTAGTTGTTATTTGATGTGTTGTATCTGTGGAAATGTGCTCCATTGATTTCTCATGAAGATAGTATGTTTATAGTTATTATGAATAAGTTAATCTTGTTTATATTGGGTTATCATCTATGGATGTTTCTTATTGATGGATTATAATGGATGCATGATTATTTTAAACATATGTTATATCTTGTCTTGTAATGTAATCTTGGAATTCGTTCGTTATCATTATGGTATGAGTTTATGTTTTGTAATGTTGTCACGTGTACCCCAAAGGAAGTAGTTGATATTGTAAATTTTGTATAATTTATTTACATGTAGTGTATATTCATGTTCATCTTATGTAATGTTATACTTTCAAAAAAAAATTGTATGGTAATTTGTTAGTTTTAGTTGTCCTTTGGGGTTCGCACAGTGGGGTGTTATAGTGTGGAAGGTTATTTGAGTGTATTGAGTGTGTACGTTCTTCAGGTAAAAGTTTTTGCAAAGCAATTTTTTGGATTTCAGGGTGTTTGTGGAATATTCCAGATTGTGTTCAAGTGATGATTGGTGTACATGCATCATCTATGGATTTAAGGAATTGTGTACTTAAATTTTAATAGTGTTTACACAAGTTTTACTAACCTTGGGTGTTTACACTAATTGTGGATTTACTATGATAATTATAGAAGCATGGTGAGTTTTATATGTATGATTTGGGTCCAAGTTAAGATGAGGAGTGGTCCTCTTTCATTCCTTTCCACTACAGGAATGATTAGTGCCAACCTAATTTTAATTTACATAGTTGAGGTGGATAACTAACCTTGGAGAATATTTTTAAGGTTGAAGAAGGTATAAATAAGTGATGATTTGACAGTGAATTTAGCCATGAAGTGTGTGATGTAAATTCAAAATTTGTGAAGTGCGAATTTGTGAAGTGCAATGTGAGCTTAATGAGTTAGACTATTGGAAGTAATGAGTAGAATGTGTCTACAATCTTCAAAGAGACTACAAATGTGTTTGTTAGATTGAGATGGATTTATCATTGTAACACTCTTCTTTCTTCTTTCCTATAATCTGGCAGTGATCCCTTCTTTCTTTTGGGTAGTGATCCCTCCGGTAGTGATCCTTTTGTATTCGATGTTGCAATTACTTTATATTGTGAGCTAATCCTCACCATGGTTTTTTCCTTCTTGGTTTCTCCACATAAACCTAGTGTTTTATTGTGCATGGTGTTGATGTGTTTCAATTTATGTTATTTTCTTTCATGCTAAATTATTCTAACATATTAAAGTTTAATTAAGTTGTGGATCTGAATGTTTTTGAGGTTTTTGGATGATTTTAAGAAAACAACTAGTTCCCCCCCCCCTCAGTTATCTTGTGTGCATTCAACAATTGGTATCAGAGCAAGGTTCCTTGGAAGAAAACTTAACAGCTTGAGGTAGGTCTAGGATGGCACACAAGAGGGAAGCTCCTTTATTTGATGGAATGGACTATGGATTCTAGAAGAGAAATATGGAAGGTTTCTTGGTATCTCTTAGATTTGGAGTTTAGAAGTCTATTGAGACTAGATATGCTATGCCTACTAGTGGTCTAAGTACTAATAATGAGATCAAGGCCTATGGAAACAATGGTAAAGCAAGGTATGCTCTTTTAAGTGGTCTTTCTAACATTGAACTTGTGAAATTTATGCTTTTGAAATCTGCTAAAGCTATCTTGGAAAAGTTGGAAAGTATTTATGAAGGAGATGTTAAGGTCAAGCAAGCTAAGATGCAGAATTTAAAGATCACATTTGAAAACCTGAGGTTGTCTGAAGATGAAAATATTACAAGCTACAAATAGAAGGTGGACAATTTTTTAAATTCCATTAGAGGTCTTGGTGGAAACCCTGAAGAAGAGGAAGTGGTAAAGAAGGTACTAAGAACTCTGCCTAAATCTTATAGTCAAAAAGTTTATGCTATTAAGGAAGTTCAAGATTTAAGAAAATATTCTAGAGATCATTTGTATGGTGCTATATTTTCTTTCAAAAAGAGAGATTTTTTTTTCAAATAATATAAAATTTGAGACTGCTTTTAAGGTTAGAAAATTAGAAAATATTGAGGAATCAAATTAGAAGTATCTTGATGATGCTAAAGCAAACTTTGTGAGGAAAATGAAAAAGGGAACTAGTAAATACAGAGGTAAGTTTCCTTTCAAATGTTTAAATTGTGGTAAGATTGGTCTTTATGCTTCAATATTTCCAAACAGAGCTTTAAATGACAAGAATAAAGAAAAAAAAGTTAAATAAATTAAGAAAAGTTATTATGTTAGAAAAGATGCCAATATATCTAATGGTGAATCTGATTATGCAGATGATGAGGATAGTGAATGCTTGTTCATGGCTATTAAATATGGAACTAGTTGTTCTTAATATAATATTTGTGTCAAGGAAAGTTCTTCAAAAGTAGGTAATAACACTGAAGGAACTATGGTGACTACTTTTCTTGCTAGGGAGGAGAAAAATTAATAGATTATTGATAGTGGATTCTCAAATCATATGAATGGTGACAAAAATAATTTTGTTAAACTTGAGAAGTACGAAGGAAGTCTAGTAAAGCTTGGGATGATACATCTACTAAGATATGTGGAAAAGGTTAAATTAGTTTTGATGGAAAGCATAATACAAATTATGATATTTATGTTAAGGGTTTGAGACATAACCTCTTGAGTGTTGGAAATATGTGTAGCAAAGGATATAATTTTATGTTTCAATATGATAGATGTGAGATTAGAAAAGGCTTTGGAACTGTGGTTCTTGCTGGAAGAAGGATAGATGGAAATGTTAATCAGCTTGAAGATGTTTATGGTCATTGCTTTATGACTCAGGGGTAAAAGTATAATTTTTTGTCACACTTTCAGCTAACTTATCAACACAACTGAATTTTAGTATTTATAACTAAAAATCAATTTTGGTCAAACATATGATCTTGTAAGATTCATTTTCTAGATAAGTTAAATATGTCTACAACTTTTCCAACTAAAATTGTTGGCTAAATGCATATGTAGCACCACTTTAAGGCCAATTTACTAAAAAAATGAAATTATTTGAAAAATTTAATGTTTCAACAACTCCTCATATAAATAACATTTTTTAAAAAAAATGTAAAAATACCCTTTTGTAGATCCATAAGTGCATGTTTCAAATATATATTGATTTTAATAGTTAATTATTATTTATATTTTATTTTTGCTTTTTACTAAAAGTAGGTTATCAACACAAAAATATTGGGTTGATTACTATGTCAAGAAAAATACTAAAACTTATTAAAAAAAAGTTAAAAAAATATGATGCCCTAGATAAAAGAATCTAGATTAAGATAGTATAATTTTTTATCTATTCTAGAAATGTTTAATATTAAAGTTGACGTCGAGTGGAAACAATCATGTTTTAACACACACACATTGAAATATTTATTTAAAAAATACATATTTACTAAAATTGTAAAAATATAAATCCATATCGTAAAGTTTCAAGTTATAAATATACACAAAAAATTTGAAGGGAAAAAAATAATATTTACTATATAAAGCTTGAAATCTCATGTCACGTCATTTTTCAGCGTTTTATTAGCAACTAAATTATAGTGTTAATTTATAAAAAACTATATTCAAATTTTTTTTAATTTTTTCAAAAAATACAAACATAAATATACTAAAAAATAAACATTTTATTAGTTTACATCATTTCAAAATTCAAAACATATATGCCACTTTCTAGTGATTCAAGTTTAAAATTTAGATTAGTGTTGGTCGGTTCCTTTATAAATGTGTGATACAACTTTGTACATTTACCCTTAGATTAATAAAAGTTGGTTATGGCATAGAAGGATGTGTCACATTAATTTTAATAATTTAGTGAGGATCAGTTCAGTTAAAGTTGTGAGAGATCTGCCAAAGATCACAAATCTTATTAATGTTGTCTACAAGGAATGTCAAATTAGGAAGCAAGCAAGAAGGAGTTTCAAATTCAAGAAACAATATACTACTAGAACATTGGAGCTTGTGCATATAGACCTTTGCAGTCCTACCATTGTAAGATTTTTTCAAGGTGAAAAGTATTTCATGCTATTGATTGATGATTATTCTAGAATGACATGGGTTACTTTTCTCAAAGAAAAATCAAAAGCTCTAGATAAGTTTAAAGTATTCAAATTTATTGTTGAGAATGAAATGCATATGAAAATCAAGTGTTTGGGGTTTCACAGAGGTGGAGAGTTCAGCTCCAATGAGTTTAACAAATTTTTTTAGAATCATGGGATAAAAAGGCATTTATCTACCCCTAGAACCCCTCAGCAAAATGGAGTGGTTGAAAGAAAGAATAGGATTTTTCAGGAAGCTAAAAGAACAATGATGAAAGAGGAAAACATACCAAAATTCTAGTGGATAGAAGTAATTCATACTACTGTCAAAATTCTTAATAGAGTTCAAGCAAGAGAAAATAGTGCAAAGACTCCCTATGAGTTGTGGTATGGAAGGATTCCTACTATCAAATATTTTAGAGTGTTTGGAAGCAAGTGCTATATCAGAAGAGATGAAAAAAATTAGGAAAGTTTGATGCAAGATCTAATGAAGGTATCTTCCTTGGATACTCTACAAGAAGCAAAGCTTACCAGTACTAAAACAAGAGGTTGACTAAATGTAACGCCCCACCACACAACCCTAGGGAAGTTGCAAAATACTACTCAAACGAACTTTTTTTTTTTAAATAAGAACAATTAAGTACAATTAACATGCAAGATCACTAACCATTGCCAACCAATCCCCTAAGGTTATGAGACTGAGTTACTTAAACCCAAACAAGAAACATGAATTATAACCATAACATTTAATTACTTAACAATTAAGTTCACATACATAAACAGAACAACATAACAAAGAAAAACACTGCCAAACAAAAGAGCCAAAACAGAGGAGTGTTACATCCTCCCCCCTAGGGTCAGGCTTACTCCTAGAAGCCTGCAAGCACCCCTAGCACAAACTCCATAAAAACACACATATTCAATGGTTCTAAAACTGAACCACTCCACACCTCAACATAAAACAACAACCCGTGCTATAATCATCCCAACCAAGCACATTGTCAATCTATACAAATCAACATGGTGAAGCAACCACCAACCACAACTCCAAAACACATATCCAAGGATTAACATACATGATACACATATGCACCAATACAAATCACCGAGAATGATCACAAGGCCACACATAGTGCGATATCGTTACAATGTTTACTTAAGATAAGGTATGCAACATTATAACTTCAACATTCATTTAACATTTTGCATTTTGAATCCCGGTACAATAATTTAACATCTACATGATTTCTTAAGACTCAAAAATAAAGTTGGGGACTATAGGCCTCACCAACAAGATGCACCTATTATGCAACTATCATTAACATGCAATGGTTTCACTAATCCCTTTTCTCTAAACTTTTACTTACTACAAAACAATTTTCCATTCATATTATACATTTTCCATGATTATGAATGCAACTTGGGGACTTAGGTCCTTTACCCAAGGTTTGATCTAATCAAACAAACCTTCATGAATACATAAGCATTTTCTCATAAGATACAACATACCATGGGTTTCAATACACCACATGCTCAAAGACATGCATCTTCATTAAACCAATGGGAAGAGAGAGAAGACAAGAGATATTTACAGTTCTAACATAGGCACGAATGCAATCATGGTTTCATCATCACACAATCACTTTCACACAAATGCATCAACCATATGAGAGTATACACAAATATCTATGAATTAACAACATGATCATTCATTTTCTATTACCATATTTCATAATTTCAAAAAAATATAACATGCAAAAGCAACTCCAAAACCACATAGGGTCAATCAGGCAATCACTTGCACAATGAGGTAAAGCACAAGAAGACATGCAAGGGTGGAAATAACAGCAAAACTGGTTGTCGTCCACCACACACAACACACCAAATTCACACACTACATAATTGTCCATAATGCATTCTTCCAGTAGGAAGGATATCGGTGCATTGTACGCTACACAGAGGATCCTATCCTTTCCACTAGTTTCCTACACCATTGGACCTACACCACCTCATAACAACTTCTGGGTAGCCAAGTGAGATCAACCCAAAAGGGAAACATAAACTAATGAACAAAGCACCTAGGTCAATGCCATGGGCTCATAGTACCCAAAGTATAAACCTACGCAACTAATAGCTTAATGGGTTCCACATTATCCCAGAGTACCTAGTGTTTAAACCTAGGCAAGGCTTGTGTGTAAGGGCTACTCACAAGTAGAAGGAATAGATTTTGAGGATAGACTTGCTCTAATGGCAAGAACAGAAGATATTAGGATTTTTTTGGATTTTTTAGCACATAAAGATTTTAATGTTTATTAGATGGATGTGAAGTCTGCTTTCTTGAATGGTGAGTTGAAAGAATAGGTATACATTGAACAACTAGAAAGATTTCAATTATCAAAAAAACTTGATATTTTATGTACATTGAAGAAGGCATTATATGGATTGAAGTAAGCTCTCAGAGCTTGATATGTAAGGTTGGATAAGTACTTGATACAACAAGGATTCAGTAAAGGTATTGTAGATAGTCATATTTATTTCAAAGTTGAAAAATGTCAAATCTTGATTATGGTTGTGTAAGTTGATGATATAATCTTTGGAGGAAATGAATCTATGTACAAGAAATTTACATAAGAGATACAAAAATAATTTGAGGTGACTATGTTTGGGGAGATGAATTTATTCCTTGGGTTACAAACTAATCAGACAAAGAAAGGTATATTCATTTTACAACCAAAGTATGTTAAAGAAATGTTGAAGAAGTTTGGAATGGAAAATTCTAAACCAATATGTACCCCTATGGTTACTGGTTGCAAGATAAGTAAGAATGATGAATCTCCTAAGGTTGATCAAATTAAAATATAGATAAATGATTGGAGGACTACTATATCTAACTACTACTAGACCAAACATCATGCATGCAGTTTGTCTTGTGGCTAGGTTTCAAGAAAATCCTAGAGAGTCACATATTGCAGTAGTGAAGAGGATATTCAAATAATTGAAGGGAACTCTAGAACATGGCTTGTGGTATCCAAAGGATATTGATTTTTCTCTAAGTTCTTATAGATTTAGATAGGGTAGGTTATGTAGATGACAAGAAAAGAACAAGTGGTGGTGCATTATTTCTTGGATGTAGATTGGTGTCTTGGTTTAGCAACAAATAAGATTCAGTATCTATATCTACTACAGAGGTAGAATACATTGCGCAACATCTTGTTGCACACTAGTGTTTTAGATGAGGAAAACCTTGAAGCATATCAGAGTTTCATATGATGAACCAATCTCTATTTTTGGTGACAATATAAGTGAAATTAACATTTCAAACAATTTGATGATGTACTCAAGGACAAATCATTTTTTTTAACAAGACAAATGAGAGGGGGGTGAATTAATCAATTGTAACAAATTTTAAACTTTAAAAATTTCCCTAGCAATTAGATCAATCATAAATCCTTTACTATGTTAAAATGATTAAACATTAAATGCAAAGGAAGAAACTAAAAAGTATCACACATACACAATAACACTAGATTTAGGTAGAAAACCCAATAAGGGAGAAACCACAGTGAGGATTAGCTCACAATATAAAGAATATCAAAACTAATTACAAAGGTTCACTACCAAAATAGGACTCACTATCTAGATTAGGTCATAGTGTCCAATAAGGTTTAACCACCTAGAGGGGCTCATTTCCACATAGATACAAAGAATATAGAATAGATATGTTATAGAGAGAAGAAAATCTCAATGCAACAAATATTTCCACCACAACACACTCAACCAATTGCAGACATGCATGAATGATAGAGTACACCTACAACTCACTGCATCTAAAAACTCAGCAATTAGATATCACACTAATCTACCAAACTCACATCACATACAAACTGTTTCACATCTATTTTTCACCTATCTTTCTCTATTTATTTGCATATGTTTCACTGATATCTCATCTTGTATTTATACCATCTTCAATTTTGAAATATATCCAAAGTTGGCCATACATCATTTAAATTCAAATTAGGTTGGTGTCAAAACATTCTAGGGTGGAATTAGAATGAGGGAGACAAAAACGCACACTTGATGAGGACCCAAATAAGTCCCAACACACTTCATGAACTTTGAAAGTAGTGTTTAACACAAGGTTGGTCAAACTAGTGTAAAACAGATAGAACAATTAAGTACACACAACCCTTAATACAATCCAATATTTCCAAACAAAAAAAAAAATCTTCAATATGATAATAATAGCTTAACTCTAGAACCGCAAGTCATAAGACTAAACCAAGAAGAAATTCAAAGCAACTATGTTTCTCTTGGACCTCATCCAAATACCCTAAAAAATATAGTTCACAACTAGTGAACATAACTCGCACTGTACAACAGTCTAGAAACCCAAAATCTGGATATAGCAGCTTCCAATAACCATGATCAACATATATGAACCACACAAACATAGGAGAAAATATCGTAGAAAAACCCAGAGCAAACACTGAACACTTGCAACCTTTCTTCATTACAATTTTCTCAATATCCTCAACATATACATCCAATAACCTGCATCCATGACATCAATGACAATAGCAACCAGTTGATAACTATTTGACATCAATGAATACACCTTCATTCTTGCAACAATCTCCCCCTTTGTCATTGATGGAAACACATGATGTGAAAACCATCAAAGACAATTCAATAGTTCTGAACACACTTTTCATGATTTTACTTTCTACTTCTCCCCTTAGTAGATAATCTTTTTCACATCTTCCTCATCTCCCCCTTTGACATCAATGGAAAATGCTAATGATATTTTACATTGATTTCCCCTTTGACATTAAGAATAGAATACTCTTTGAATGACAACACATGACACTACCTACTCCCCTAAGAGGTGGCCACCAAAACATTAGTCCAAAAGAAAGATAGATCCATAGACCCATTAGATTGATGCATCTCCATATGCATATAGTTCAAGAAGGGAGGGGTAATAACCCCTAGTTTCTCCCAGAGATACACAAAAGTATCTTTAGGAAGATATTTCATAAATATATCAAAAATCTAATACTTCATAGGTACATACTCAAGTTTTACTTCATTATCCACAACCTTCTCTCTCAAGAAGTGATACCTGATATATATATGCTTTGTCCTCGAGTGCATTACTAGATTCTTTGAAATATTTGTTTCATCCATAAAAGATAGAAATAGGATCATCGTACATTACTCTAATATCTTTCAATGTTTGTTTCATCCATAAAACTTGTGTACAGTAAGATGCAACAACAATACACTCAGCTTCAATAGTGGATAAAGAAACTAAATCTAAATTTTTACTCAACCAATCCACCAATCTACAACTAAGAAAGAATGCACCACCACTTATACTTTTCTTGTCATCTACACAACCAGCCCATCCTACATCCATATAAGCACTTAGTTTAAATTTAGTATCCCTAGGATACCATAATCCATAATCCAGAGTGTCATTCAAATATCTGAATATTCTCTTAGCAGCAACAACATGTGTTTGTTTAGGATCTTCTTGAAATCTAGCTACAAGACAGACCGCGTGCATAATATCTGGTCTAGTAGTAGTCAAATACAACAGTCCACCAATCATAGATCTATATTTGCTCTTATCAGGCTAAGGTAAATCGTCATCTTTACTTAATTTTCAATAGTCACCATAGGAGTGCATACCTATTTGGAACCATCCATCCCAAACTTCTTTAGTGTCTCTCTTACACACTTTGACTATGAAATAAAAATCCCTTTCTTTGTTTGATTAATTTGCAACCCAAGAAAGAAATTCATCTCACCAAACATGGACATCTCAAATTATTTTTTCATTTCTTCTACAAACATCTTGCACATATTTTCATTTCCTCCAAAGATAATATCATCAACATATACAACCACAATCAATATTTTATCATTTTCAATTTTAAAATATAGATTACTATCTATTGTACCTTTGTTGAAACCTTGTTGAATCAAATATTTTTCCAACCTTGCATACCAAGCTCTAGGAGCTTGATTCAATCCATATAAAGCTTTCTTCAACATACAGACCATATATGGTTAATGTAACAACTGAAATCCTTTCGATTGTTACATGTAGACCTCTTCTTCTAACTCACCATTCAAAAATGAAAACTTAACATCCATCTAATAGACCTTAAAATATTTATGAGCAGAAAATTCTAAGAAAATTTTGATAGCTTCCATTCTTTCCACCAGAGAAAATGTCTCCTGAAAACCTATGCCTTCTACTTGTGAGTAACCCTTACACACAATCCTTGCTTTATTTCTGACCACTTCTCCATTCTCATTCAACTCATTTCTAAATACTCACTTCGATCCAATTATGTTCTTATCTATCAGTCTAGGGACCAATTCCCAAGTTTGATTCTTCTTGATCTACATAAGTTCTTCTTTCATTGCTTCTAACCAATGCTCATCCTTACATTCTTCACTTATAGTCTTTGGTTCAATCTCAAAAAGTAAACATAGATTTATCTCACTAGCAGTAGCTCTGCTTCTTGTTAATACTCCTTTTGTATTGTCTCCAATGATCTGACTATCTGAATGATTTTTCTATACATATTTAGGTGTCTTTGGGGACACCACCAAAGCTTCTTCTTCATCATCTTGCTTCTCTTTCTCATAATTTTTTGTTCTTCCAAAACTTCTTCAATCCTTACACAATCAGGTTCATCAAATACATACCCATCAATTTGAATTGAATTCTTCATCACTTCATCAACCTTGACATTTGTGCTTTCTACAATATTTCTCTATCTTTTATCAAAACATTTGTAAGCTTTGCTTCTAATAGAATATCCAAGAAAAATTCCTTCATCACTTCTAGCATCAAACTTCCCTAAATTTTCTCCATCCTATTTGATATAACATTTTCTTCCAAATACCTTAAAATACTTAATATTAGGAATTCTTCCACAACATAGCTCATAGGGGGTCTTAGTACTATTGGCTATTACTTCTCTCTAGTAAACTTCTAGTAGACCAGTTTTAGTAATCATTGATCTAGCAACTTCTTGAATTGTTATGTTATTTCTTTCAACTCCATTATGTTGAGGAGTTCTTAGAGCAAATAGCTATCTTTTTATTCCATGAACTTCACATAACATATTAAACTCATGGGAAGTGAATTCACCACCTCTATCACACCTTAAGCATTTTATTCTAAAATTGACTTCATTCTCAACCATAGCTTTGAATTTCTTGAATATATCTAATGCATCGTATTTATCTCTAAGAATGTAACCCATGTTTACCTAGAGTAATCATCAATCAAAAGCATAAAGTACCTTTCACCTTGTATACTTCTCACTCTTGTATGACCACAAAGATCTGTATGAATTAAATCTAGTATTTTGGTTGTAGATTGTTCCTTTGATCTGAAGTTGTTTCTTGCTTTATTTCCAAACTAGCAATTCATACAAATAGGATTTGTAATCCTTGGTAAATCTCTCATGCCTTGTACTACACTAATCCTCACCAGGTAATCAAAATTCATATGGAACATTCTCCAATTCCATAACCAATTTTCACTAATCTAAATCATAAAGCAATGTTCATCAGCACCCTTAAGTTGATATATATTTCCTTCAGACTTCTTTCTTGCAGCAATCACTATTCCAGATCCTTTCTTGATTTTAGATCTCTCATCCTCAAATACAATACTATATCATTTACTACACATCTTTCCAACACTCAAGATATTATGCCTTAATCCCTTAACATAGTAAAAATCATCAATATTATGCTTGCCATCAAAACTTACTAAACCTATCCCAAAAATCTTAGCACCAGTATCATCTCCAAACATAACTAAGCCTCCATCATATTTTTCAAGTTTAACAAACTTACTCTTATCATTGGTCATGTGATGTGAACAACCACTTTCAACAACCCAATAGTTCTTTTCTTGTTTAGCATGTAGGGTAGAGATTACAGTATCTTTATCTTTCTCTTTCTCTAGAAGACATCCTTTCACCTATCTCTCAGAATTAGTAGAAGTAGGTTTATCATTTATAGCCAAGAACAAGCATCCATTGTCATAAAAATATTCATAATCAAATTCCTCATTAGAAATACTAGCATCCTCATTCACATAATACACTTTGTTGATCTTCTTACCTTTGTTTTCTTTGCTAAATCTTTGTTTATTCTTCTTAGCTCTTTCTAGACATCTTGAAGCATAGTGACCTTTTCCTCCATAACTAAATCATTTAAAGGGTAAATTAGCTTCATAATTACCATAGCCTTTCTTCATCCTTCTCACAAAGTTAGCTTCTACTTCATCAAGATTTTCTTCATCCAAATCTTCAACTCTTGTAGCCTTAAATGCAGTTTCTGATTTGGATCAATTTCTCAAATTTGGTTTTCTCAATTCATAAGATGTCGGAGTTCCCAATAATTGATATTTACTATAGGTATTATAGTGTATATGTTCTTCAATAGAAAATTCCTTTTTACTGTATGCATTAGGGAGAGTTCTAAGAATCTTAATTACAATCTTGGATTCATTTATTGTAGCACCAAGCCCTCATGTTCCACCAATCACCTCATCTACTCTATGTACATAATATTTAATGTTCTCATCTTCAGATATATGTAGGAGCTCAAACTATGTCTCCAAATTATGCAACTTTTCTTCTTTGACCTTTTCATCTCCTTCATGCACCTTTTCTAAAGCATTGGAGAATTTTTTAGCAGCCTTTAGATTTTGAACTTTAATCAACTAGGAATGTGCAAGACTATTTTTCAAAATGAAATTCACCTTATTGTTTGCTTCACGCGCTTTGATTTCATCAACCATACTTGGATTGGTAGCAGGAGGATTGTAAGTAGTCCTATAATATTTCTCAACATCATATCCACAATATTCTAGATATTCTTCCATTAGTATTTTCTAGATAGCATAATTAGCTCTATCAAACTTCAAATACTCAAAGTGGTTTTTTCTGCCATCCCAAACCTTCCTTAAGCAATTAAGCTCTTCTCCAAGGAACCAAGATCTGATAGCAATTGTTGAACAAGACAACTAAGTGGAGGGGTGAATCAATTGTAAAAAAAATTAACCTTTAAAACTTTCACTGGAAATTAGATCAATTGAAAATCCTTTACTCTACTAAATTGATTAAACATTAAGTGCAAAGGTGCAAAATGAAAAGTATCACACATACATAGTAACACTAGATTTACATGGAAAACCCAATAAGGGAAAAACTACTGTGAGGATTAGCTCATAATATAAAGAATATCAAAACCAATTACAAAGGCTCACTGCCAAAGTAGGCTTACTGCTAAATTAGGACTCACTATCAGGATCAGGACTCACTGTCCAACAAGGGTTAACCACCCAGAGGGGCTCACTCCCACATAGATACAAAGAAGATAAAATAGATATGTTACAAAGAGAAGATAATATCAATGCAACAAATATTTCCACTATGACACTCAACCACTTGCATACATGCATGAATGATAGAGTACACCTTCAACTCACTACATCTAGAAACTCACAATTAGATTTCACACTAATCTACCAAACTCGCATCACATACACACTATTTCGCCTCTATATTGCTCTATTTCTTTGCATACCTTTCACTAATATCTCTTCCTATATTTATACCATATTCAACTTTAAAGCATATCCAAATTCGGTCATACATCATTTAAATTCAAATTAGGTTGGGGCCAAAACATTCTAGGGTGGAATTAGAATGAGGGCGACCCAAACACATGCTTGATGAGGACCCAAATAATTCCCAACACACTTTATGATCCAATCTTTGCAGACAACAAAATTATCTTCAATACAATCATAATAGTTTAACTCTAGAACCACAAGTCATAAGACTAAACCAAGGAGAAATATGGAGCAACTACATTTCTCTCGAACCTCATCTAGATACCCTAAAAAACACAATTCACAACTGGTGAACATAACTCACATTGTACAACAATACAGAAACCCAAATATTGGATATAGTAGCTTCCAATAACCATGGTCAACATATCTGAACCACACAAACATAGGAGAAAGTCCGAAGCAAAACCCAAAGAAAACACTAAACACTTGCAACATTTCTTCATTACAATTTTCCCAGTATCCTTGACATATATAGCCAATAATATGCATTCATGACATCAATGACAATAACAACCAGTTGATAACTAATTGACTAGTTGACATCAATGACAATACCTTCATTCTTTCAACAATTTTAATCTTGTATCACTTTTTGAGAGAGAAGGTTGTAGAGAACAAAGTGAATCTTGAGTATGTGCCTACAAAGGATCAGGTTGATTATATATTCACTAAGACTCTTCCTAAGGATACTTTTGAGTATCTCTGGGAGAATTTATGGGTTATTTTCCCTTCTTCCTTGAACTAGATGTATAAGGATATGCATTAGTCTAGTGGATCTCAAGATTCATTATTTATTCTAGACTAATGTTGGAGGCTCCCTCTTAGGGGGAATGGGTAGTGCTTTTTTGGTTGTTACAATCATGGGGAGTAATTATTGGTTTAGGTTGGTGTTTTCCTTTTTCAGATGTTTCAAATAATATGTGTAGTGGTTGATGGTTGATGCAATTTGTTGTGTACTCCTAAGGGGGGGTATGTAGAATAGTAAAGAGAGAAAGTATGTATGGTTGATGTCAAAAGATGCAAATTTGTTTCCCTTTTCCATTGATTTCAAAGGGGGGGAGAAAGAAATGTGAAAAATGTCAGATGAGAAAGTGGGAGAGAGTAATGTGAAACAGAAGTTGAGGAAGATAATGTAAAAGAGAAAAAAGAGAAAGATTTGTTATGAAGCAATATGTTGGTGATCAAAACTATTTGTTGTTGTTGATGGTTTTTCACATCATGTGTTGTCATCAATGAAAAAGGGGGATATTTTTGCAAGTATGAGTATTTGGTGTTTTTATTGATGTCAACAAGCTTAGGGAAGTTTTTTTAGGCTTATGCCTTTGTTGTGAATGATTCTTTGATTAGTTACATTATGTTGTCATTAGTAAGTACTACTAGTGTCAACCTCTAGTGTTACTTTGATAAGATTCTATTGGTGGATTTGGTTGGTTCATTTATGATGTGGAAGTGTTGAAGATAATTAGTATGTGTTTCTAGTGCTTGGTTTCCAAGTGATTTTGTGAAAATTTTAATAAAAGAGGAAATAGTACATTACAAAGGTGTTCTAGTATATAGAGTTGTATTCTGGTTTGGCTCCATATTTCTTATATATTGAAGATCTACTTGTGTGGTTTAGATATGTTGGTCAGAGGTGCTCAAAGGTTCTATATTTATAATTTATTGGTTTGGATCATCGTATAGAGAGATTTTTGTTCACCAGTGTGTGAGTTGTATGTTGTAGTGGTGTCGGGGAGAAATGGTTTTGCTCTACATTTCTCCATAGTTTAGTTTCTAGTCTTGCAACTTTGGAAGTATGTTGACAGGTTCATATCTACCAATAGTCAAAGGTGTTCATGGTTTGGTCATTTAAAAGTTGATTTCTTGAGTTATAGTGTGTGGAAGGTTGTTTGAGTGTATTGGGTGTGTACATTCTTAGGTAAAAGTTGTGAAGGAATTTTTTGGATTTCAGGGTGTTTGCGGAATAATCCAAATTGTGTTCAAGTGATGATTGGTGTCCATGAGTTATCTTTGGATTTAAGTAAGTGTGTACTTAAATGTTAATGATGTTTACAGAGGTTTAGTTGATCTTTCGTGTTTACACTAATTATGGATTTTCTTCCGTAATTGTGGAAGCATGGTGTTTTGTATATGTATGATTTGGGTCTGAGTTAAGATGAGGGGTGGTTTTATTTCATTCCTTTCCACCATGAGAATGCTTAGTGCTAACCTGATTTTAATTTGATCAATTGAGGTGTATAGCCAACCTTGGATAATTTTTTCAAGGTTGAAGAAGGTATATATAAGTGATGCATTGATGGAGAATTTACTCGTGAAGTGTTTGATGCAAATTGCATAGTTGTGAAGTGTGAATTTATGAAGTGCAGTGCTAGCTTAATGATTTAGACTAATAGAAGCAGTGAGTAGAAGGTTTCTACAATCTTTAGAGAGAATGTGAATGTGTTGGTGATGTTGTGGTGGATCTTTTATGTTGCATTGAGATGGATTTCTCACTATAACACTCTTCTTTCTTCTTTTCTATAATCTAGTAGTGAGCCATTGGCAGTGGGCCCTTCTTTCTTTTGGGTAATGATCCCTTCGGCAACAAGCCTTTTGTATTCATTGTTCCAATTACTTTATATTGCGAGCTAATCCTCACCGTTGTTTTTCCCTTCTTGGTTTTTCCATGTAAATTTGGTGTTCTATTGTGCATGGTATTGATGTGTTTTTATTTCTATTATTTTCTTTCATGCTAAATCATTCTAATAGATTAAAGGTTAATTAATTTGATGTGGATCTAAATGTTTATGATAGTTTTAGATGATTTAATGTACAATCGATTCACCCCCCTCTTAGTTGTCTTGTGTGCATTCAAAAAAGAGCAATTATCAAGCAAGTCAAGAGTAACATTTTAGAGATTTGTTGTAGAAATTCAACATCAAAGAATCAAGTCAAAGTGTATGTGATTTTATTCATATTTATGTTATCATATTATTTGTGATATCTAACCCTTATAGGTATTCAAGCAAATAAATCCAAAAACATTCAATCCTTGAGGATATTTGCATGACTTCAGTCCTTCAAGGAAGTCATTGGAAGGTAGTGATTTGTAGTTCATTGTTGATTCATCATTCCTTTTTATCATTAATCCCTATCCCTCAAAAGGATAGGATTTCTATAATTGGCCTCACCATTGTGGAAATGGAAACACTAACACAAGGTTTGACTAAGGAAATACCCTAAATGGAACAACCCCTTCTCTCTCTTTAAATGTGCAAGTTTTAGACTTGAAGAAGAGTGGAAGAATTTTGAAGGTAAAATATTCATTGTTGAAATCAAACCCTAAACCTTGGTAACTCAAAAAACTTAGTTACAAAAATATATAGTAGTAACTTGATAGTGCAATAAGGAGAGAATAGAAGCTTTGATCTAGCACCCAATGATTAAAAAAATAGATCTGAATTTCACTCAAAAGAACACTTTCACCCTAGGTGAATTTCCCCTCCATTTTTAGATTCAAACCATAGGTGCACAATACTCTTCTCAGTCCATTTTTTAAGTCTAAATTTCTCTATGATATCTCAGATATGCTATTTTTACATCAGAATAGTAAATTGACTCATTAGACTATTCATTGCATTGCATTTCATTCCAAAATTTATCTTAGGTTTGGTCAAGGGTATTTTGACTCACCTTTCAGGTTGCAAGTCATTCCTAAATCTTGTCCAAATCCATGAAATCCCTACTACCTCAAATCTTTAATGAAATACATTTAGAAAAAGTGCCCAAATCCTAGGGTTTCACTTTTTTTTATGTTTCATTTGGTAAACGTAACAAGTTAGCATTATATGTACCTTCTAAAATTTGAGGCAAATCATCCTAGATCTAGGTTTAGCATTGCATTGTTTTCAATTGCTCATCTAGGCATTTTTGTATCATAAAAAGTATAAAAATTTAGAACTTTTCATAGAATATTGCATTATAGGTTTCAATAAGGTTAATTTCAGACATCTTAGGTCTGATTTACATTCCAATTGCATTTAAAAAACTACATTAGGTCATTTAAATCTAAGAATAAATATGAAATTGTTCATTGCATTCATTTAGGCATCTTGCATATAGCTCAAAAAAGTGAAAATTTTCATTGTTTTATTTTAATAAGGCATTAATATCATCATTTTTTAGATGGATGTATATTAGAATCAGTCAATTGTTGGGTCTTAGATCTATAAATTGCATTCATACTTGTCTTTTATTTCTTGAAAGTTCTACAAATTGTTGTTCACTTTCATTGTGAACTACATAATCATAAACTAGGAAAATTCTAGAAATCTATTCACTATCACACCTATATACACAAAGAAATAGGAACTTCAAATGGTATTGTACATAGTCAAATTTTGAATTTTGCAAAAATATATGCAGGACATAGTCGCCCTAGGTGACCTTGTCCAACTAAAATGAGCCCAAATTTTGTATGCAAAACCTTGTCTTTGGTCTCTGCCCAGATCTGGGCTCAATTTATGAATATCAATTCTATAACTATTTGTTTTATTAAAAAATTTCTAGCTTGATCCATAGGGCATAACACAATTATCTCCTTTCAAAAATCTTGTATTTTCATAATTCATGTTCTATTGTCAAATCTTGTTAAGAATTTCAAGGAATTTTTGTTACAAGCATGTTCAAAAATGAGTTTATTTCTCCTATTTTGTTATTGTTCATTGATCCCTCTCCCACTATCCCTCCTATATGTGACATAATCTTGGTTCAAGAGAATGAAATCATTGATAATCATGAAAATTATGGTTTTTCTTCTCCGGTATCTCACCTACTTGTGAAGAAGGTATCTTGGCGTTAGAAGATTCAAGCATTGAGTGTCATGAGAATCTTGTTTTTTTACCTCTCCTACTTGGGAAGATATTTTTGGACAAGGGGATGAAATAATTGATACATTTATTTCAACTTCATGATCATATCCTAAACTTTACAAAATAACTCACTAATAATCACGTGTTGCAACAACCAAGTTATCATGCAATTACTCACACATATAACACTAGAAATAACAAGAAACAAAACAAACACCAACATCCATCCCATTACCTTAACCTTACTTCCCACCTACACCTAACATTCCTCGATGTAGTGGTAAGGAGTATGATCTTGTGGAATAACCCCATGCTACTCCTGTTAAGATCTCTTTGTGAGATTTAATTCAAACGCCACTTTTTATCATGGCATGTTTCAAAATTCTTTGCAGAAATTTGTTGTCCCTCCTAGTGCTCAACCAAATGATGTATTAGCTTTTCTTGAGGGTAGGAATTTAGTTAATGAGGATATTTTATTTCATCAAAGTGAATTACCCCCTTTGGAAACACAAAAATAGAATGATGCCTTGATGATAATGGCTACTATTAACAAGATTTGGATTAGGCATACCCTTGTTAACAATGGTTCAAGGCTTAATATTTGTAATGTAAATCTCTTGGACAAAATTGGAGTGGATAAAACTAAAATTAAACTAGATACCTTATATATTCATGGTTTTTAAAATTTCAAAAGACAACTTCTTAGTGTAATAACATTACCTATTAAAGTTGGTAAGTTTGTGTTACAAACTCCCATCCATGTCATGCCCCATGATCTTTCATATAATCTTCTCTTAGGTAGACCATGGATTCATGAGATGAAAGGAGTGACTTTAATGCTTCATCATTTAATGAAATACATATACAATAATAAGGTTTACATAATCAAAGTTGATCCTAAATCTAAAAAATTGTTTACAAACTAAAACAAGAATAGAGAGTCCTTATAGAACACTGATACCAACTTCAAAAGTGAAACCTTTATAGATTAAAAACAAAGATGAGTGTCTTTCATTGGTGAAAAAGTTGTTGGATGATAATTGTAGATCATTAGATTTCACACCTATGTTTATGGTGGAATACAAGATTTCACAATCAAAATAAAAAAATAAAAGAAAAATAAGCTACAATGATAGCAACATAATCTATCATTGAATAATCAAAAACATCAATAGCTTCTAGCAAAGATTAAAGCATAAATTAAACATCTACATATGATGAAAGTGATTATGAAAATCCAACTTCTTCAAAATAAATGGAATCCATTTATGGAAGAGGTTATCAACTTTTAAAACAATTTGGATATAATGGAAAAGGATGTGGTGTAAAATAGCAAGGTATTTATGTCCCCGTAGAGCTCAACACATAAGAAACAACAAGAGGTCTTGGCTATTGTCCTTGAAAATTTAAAAAAAACATCACAGATACCTTTACTTAATCATGCAAGATTCTCCAAATAAAAATATCATTATTTTCTACTCATTTCCATGTGGTAGTTGTAGTATCACGCAATCCTCACTACCATGCATGGGGGTATAAATTAAGTTTTATGCAATCATATTTCATTTTGCAAGGAGCACCATATCATCATTCATTTTTGGGCTAATATTTTTCCTTGCACTTGGGGGTAAGGGGTTAGATAGCCTTATGTGAGGTGCATTCCTTCTAGGAAGGGATCCCTTCCTATCTTCTTAACATATCAGTGTAGCAAGTACACTAATATTTTATGGGGACGTTTATAGTCCCCCAGTCATTGTTTGCATTAAAAATGGTCCCTTTTTAGTGATGACAGCATACATCTCCTAGAAAGTGTGACCTTATCAATAGAAGTGTAGCCTTCCCAGTCTATGGTAGTGTCTCCTTTGTGGTTGTGTTAGGTTTGATGTCCCATTAGGAGTGTGAATTTTCTTTTCATATAATGTTCCCTTTGGTGGTAATTCTATGGATAGTATTTCCTAAGGTGTGAGATTTTATTCCCTAACTTGGCCTCTCTTTGTGGTGATGTCAAGCATGATATTCCCTAAGGTGTGACCCTTCATTTATTGAGAAATTCCCCTTTGTTACTTTGTAAAGTACCTTTTACAGTGGTGTTTTTTATAACACCCCTTCAGGTTTTGTCCTTGTCTTTTTCATCTTCTTAGACATTTATGCACCTTCTTAGGTGATTTTATGCACATTCTCAGGTGATTTTTTCATTGCCTTCTTAGACATGTATGTGCCTTCTTCAATGATTTTTTTCACCTTCTTAGGTGATTTTTTCATTTATGTTCCTTCTTAGGTGAGTTTATGCACCTTCTTAGGTGAGGCTTTGGCAAGATAGTCATGCATTCAACATAACAATACTTGAGCACCTCTTTTGACATGGATGCCAAGCATAACACAACTTTCTTGACACTAGATCTATATGTTTCATGAGTTTCTAGAGCATAATTCATCTTTATATCCTTGTGGAACCCATCATATTGCATGGACACCTAGCATAATGTATCTTGCTAGCTCCAATAGATCCATGTAGCTCATGAGTGATGTGGCATTACACGGCTTGCTAGTCCTCATGAGAGCATTCATTTCTCTAACATTTATTCGATGGATGGCATTTGGTATTTGAGACAAATTTAAGATTGAGGTCTTTTTTCCTTACCAACTTGGATACCTTTAGCACCAAAAAAATTTTTGTTGTGATTCTTTGTGTCTCTTCTTCATGTTTGCATTGTGTTTTTGTTCATTTTTTTTCATCTATATGTTATGTTATATCATGTATTTTCACCGTGTATGCTTCATGTTTTTGGCATGTATATTTGTATATGTTGTCTTGTTGTATTTCATACATGTGTGTGTTCCTTTGTGCTCATGTTAGTTTTCCATGGATCTTGGATCCTGGGGGCTTGCACGCTCCCCCTTGATCCTTTTTCATCCTATCTCTTCAACATTTGGACAATCAGAAACCTCTTGGAATATTTTCTACTTTAGTGTGAGTCTAAGCATAAGTTCATATTGAACACATTGAAATACTGAGGGGGGGGTGAATCAGTATATACTAAAACTTAAACTATTCCATTTACAGATAAACATCAATTCACATTAACTAAAAGAAGAATAGGAAGGAAAACATGCACCACATAAGGACACCAATCTTTTCACATGGAAAACCCAATAAGGGAAAAACCACAATGAGAGCTAAATCACAATATATGAAGTATTACAATATTGTCTTAAGGCTCACTACCTAGGGAAGCACACAAATCCCTAGAGAACTTGAAGGCTGAGGTGCACAACCCTAGGGAAAGATGCAAAGACCTATTGAGGATATTCACTATCTCAAAGTAGGATAGAATAATACTACAATGAAAATATGAACATGAATTGCTATAAAATAAGCATCTAACATATGTTGAATAGGTAGTCCCTTCTTTGCATAATTATTCCATCATACTAACTTTGCACACTTCATACTCAATTCACAACTGATTCATTTCCACACAGTTCACAAATCATTTTGTCTTCTATAAGTACCCTCTACAACAACTCAAAACTCAAACTAGGTCAGCTCCAAAAGGACCTATAAGATGAAACATGTGATACTACATAGTTCAGCTCCAAAAATAAACATTATGAAGTGAAATAAGTTGTGGATCATAACACATGGAATAATAGGTCCAAAATACATCTTAACACATCCTCTGAAGAAAAATTAACTAATTAGGAACAACTGAAAATGAAGGAAACTAGACTATCGGCCCAAACAACATCAACACCACCAAAAATTTCCAACTATTCAGCTTTACACCACTAGGGAGAAGACAAAAACATCATGTATACCAAGATTTGAACAATGTAGATAATAACAGCATCCTTAAAACCTTTTCCTGAATATTTTGATCATTATGTGTTGCCACAAATGAAGAAACCCACTGAAAAAACAAGAACACAGCACCTCGAACTAACTGTGACACATCAACACTTATGATATTATATTGTGATTCACCAAAATATCTGAAACACATATCAATGAACCCATACACCTCTCTAAACATATCCCCAAGTCCACAAAATTATATCTATCTCTCTGAAGGAATGTGGAGCATTCTGGTATACTTCTGAGACACATAACTCTACTTTAGTGTAATCTAGAGAACAGTCACAACTAACTCTTGTTGTAGAAATTGTTATGACAAGAAATCCTATAGATAACCTATTTTCTAGCTACCAAAATTAACTCCATAACCACACAACTAGATCATGCAATGATCAGGAATGTAGACCAAAATACATGTTCACTAACTTAGGAATATATGAATTTTTTTCCTTAGATACTTCTCTCAACAACATAAGTAAAATAAAAAACACATTTGGCTTACATATAACTCCTTGAAATATGTATAAACCAATGAACAATGTGTAACTATCTTATCCATGTGCATACCATGCTTTCATATCATCATATTGTCATCTTATGCATATGCTAGGTCTTTTGAATTGACTTGCCTCAAACATGTTGGCCAATCTCTAACTCTTCCAAACCATCTCTCTCAAATCTTCCATTGTATCATCAACTATACCAATATATCTCTAACTTCTATAAAAAATATCTATACAAAAATATCCTCAAGTTGACATCAATGACAACACATATTGCTAACAATCTCCCCCTTTATCATTGATGGCAACACACATTTACCTACAAGTATTTTCTCCCCCTTTGACATCAAGGGAAACGAGCATAATATTTTCCTATTTATGACAACCAAAATTATGCAAGAACTCCCCCTAACTATATGATCTCTATTAACAACACTCCCCCTAAGATGGAGATGCCCCAAAACTGATGTTATGTACATAGTACTTTAACCAAAAATGATGATGCAAGCATACAAAATTCTATACAAATATAAAAATATCTTATCTCAAATACTCTTATAACTCTCTTAGAAGGTAGAATGATTTTTTAGACTACCTTGAGTTGGGTAAGAGTAGATACCTAGTTTTCTTTTGCTAAGGAAAGAATGTGATTCTGAAAATCAAACTACATCTATAAATCCTTAGCCTCATCAATACTTCTTAGAGATTTCATCTTCTAAAAAAACTTTCTTGCTTCAACTAGCACCCTAGAAAATGAAACAAGAATTAAGTTGATTGCTTCCCTTAGCTGACCAAATTGTTTCTTTATTTATTCTCTTTTATCTTAAAGAAATAAGAACTACAAATTAATACTTTCTATTTGAGCTCAAGTTGATCCATCCTTATCCTTTGATAGATCATATATATCGACCATTTGAAAAAATTGACAAATTTGTGACTCAATGGAGTCAATTTGATCCTTGATGTTAGTGGAATTTGGCCATTTCAAGAAAAATAGATATAAATTAATGACTTCATCTATGCATTCCTTAAAGATCTTCAAGTTCTCTTACAATTTATTGTGTGCATTAGCACACCTATTAGATGCTTTTTCCACCCTCTTATCATTTAACTTCCTTAGTTCCTTTTGTTATGCCTTTTTTTCCAATATGAGAGGAATGATCTTTGAAGGTATCCATCAAAAGCTTCAATTTTTGTTTTAGAGGAAAAGAAGAATCAATTTTTACCTCAAGTAAACCCTCCTAAATAATCTTCACTACATCATCAATTAATCTAGCCTTCTTCAAATGTTCCTACAAAATATCCTTCCTTGTAGAAGCATGTAGAATATCACCAAGTTGTAACTTATGAAGGGGAGAAATATTTGGTAAGCCATTTTGTCCCTTGTGAGTAGGAATTTGTAGAAGCTAGAGTGTCACCATAGGTTGAAACTGCATTTGTAAGGTCAATACTTCCTTAAAGGAATTTGAAGATGAAGAATCCTGACTTATATTCATAGAAGAATCTTGCTTCTCAACTATTTAACACTATTGCATCCTGAAATTTCTTAAGATTATCATCTTTCTTTTTCTCATCATTTCTTGGATTCACTAGAGGAGGAATTTTGTGTTCTTCACAGAATTAGTTTTTTCCCAAAAGGGGGACACCCACTTAACCTTGATCTCCTACACCTTGTGCACCTATATTCTTCAGAGGATAAGTCTCCTCACTTTTCTTATCATTTTTCTCTATCTCATTGCCACCTGCCACATTTTTCTTAAAATTTGATAGATCTATATCTTGGGTAGACACATCAGGTATATTTGGCAGGTTGGCATCATTTGGAGGACCTTGTTCCCCAATAGTCACCTTATCCTTCTTCATTTCTTCAAGAATCTTGGTTGTCTTTTCTTCTATCTTTCTATATCCTTTTTATCTCTTCTTTATCTTCCCCAATTAGAGTATTTATCCTTTGTTTGGTTATGAACACTTGTGCCTATCTTTTAGATAATTTAACCCTTTCTTTATGGGAAATAGATAAACTAGCCTTCTTTGATGCTTGTTTCCTCATTTTAGCTTTTTATTCTATTGCTTTATTCCTCTTTTTATTGAGTGTATCTGCAAGACTTTTTGAAAGTTGATCAATGATATCATTTAGATCTATGTTAAATCTCACCATATACATAACTATAGCTTTTTGAATTACAACCTTGTCAATAGAAGGCATATCATCATAAATATTTGCAATTTCTTTTAGTGCACCATGTTTTGTAATTGAATTAATAGTAGCCTCAAGCTATAGAGGCTCATGTTCAAGTGCTTCCAAAGGAGCCTTTTTTGTTTTCTTTGCTTTTTTATTTCTTTTTCCTTTGGGTGTTCCTTCTTCTTCTTATTTTCTTATTATCTTATCTCTTCTCTTCAATATAAAAGATTCATTTTCTTCTTCATAATCATCCACATTCACCAAATTAATCTATTCACTTTTTTCTTAGTGCTTAGGTATTGGCTTCTTCCTCTCTGTAGTCTCAATTTGCACTGGTACTTTAGTAGCAGCCCTCCTTCTACTAAGAGGTGTTTGAGAAGGTCTAAAAGGTTTAGGAATAGCAGTGGAAGAGACATACCTACTTGTCTTTCTAAGAGTTTTTGGGGTCTACATTATGGTAGAAGTGGTTTGTGATTTTTTTGTAGGACCCTCAAGAGTGCCAAACACATTTTCCAACCTTGTCATCATTTTCTCCACAATTTCCTCTACCTTATTTTTTATTATTGTGTTGGTTATCTCATCATACATTCCAAACCTCTTATCAATGGGATCCAGAGGTTTACTGAGTAGGATTTCAACATATGAAATATAGTCAGGTCTAGAGACCTCATAAGGAAACTTTGGTATCCATGCAGTTCTTGGTTCAATTTCCTCCATGTAACAATTTTCCTTATCCACCATAAAAGTGATATCATTATTTTTTCTCTCTGAAACTTGTGAGGGTATCACATTCCTCATTTGTATTTCATTTTGGAAAGTTTTAAAGAATCCTCAAAACATTATGTCATAGTTTTTGGTATCCAGAAAAATAGCATGTGGTCCATAATCTAGAAGGTTATAGGAATATGTCTTTTCTAGACCACATTCTCAAAACCAAGAAATTCCTTCATGAAATATAACTTAATACAAATAATTAGAGATTCATACCTTGAAATTTGTAGTGTGTCTCTTTGGTTCTCTGTAAGTTATCCAACAATGGCTACCACAAGAGCCCACAAAGATCATAATCCTTTCTTACTTTAACATCTGATGAGAAGTGTATATTGTGGTGGAGATAGTCGAACCTTCTATATTTTTGTAATAAACCTTGTATGTAATTCCCATTGTGGCATATCAAACCCTATGTCAGTGATGGCATCCATAGTTAGGGTTCTTTTGTCAATTTTTTCTCTTGTAAGCTTCATAACCTCTTCATTCTTCTTGGCCTTTAGTGTCAACACAGTTCCATTGGAGCACAACCCAATCACATCCATGACTGCTTCATTTTTATTCTATAGGGTTGGTCAAGGAAAATACTTCTTCATGGATCCAACTCAAAATGATTATGACCCATTCATCCTCATAGCAAAATTTGGGGAAATCCTTCCATACTACTCTGGCTCGAGCTGAAAATTATCACCCAAAGATGATTGATCCTTATTTCTTCCAACTTCATATGGGTGTACTCATTTAGTTGTGAGTGAATATAGATGCAAACATCTTTAGTATGAAGCACATTGATCAAAATGTGGGAAAATGCTTCATCCTTATCAATCAAAGTAGATTTGTATGAATTTTTCTTATATTTTGGCTTTTTCTTTCACACAATGTCAATAAATATTGGTGTATCCATGATACCACTTTTTGAAATTAGGGTTTTATAAGAAAATTTGAGAAATACATGTGAATACTACTATTAGGGTTTGCACGCAAATACATTGAAAACCTTCTTCTCTTCCTTAGCTCTTGCCCAAACTTGATATTTTTCAAATGAGATCAAATTTGATCAATTAGAGATTAAATAAGCTTCACACCTACCCTAGTTTCTTTGCATTAAATGCATTTTTTTACTTGACACAAGCAACTTTTTACTATCCTAAGATATCATAGGGATTCGTGACCATTTATCAAACTTTTGTAGAGAGTGTATTCACTCCAAAACCTTCATAAAATGTTGTGATTCATTAGCCAAATACATACATGTTGTAGTGTAGAAAAAAGTAACCCTTTTTCACACTTAATTTGGGAATGAATAATTAATGATAAAATGAACCTAATTGTGCCTTATTTATGGTATTGTAAAGTGTATCATTACACTTTCACACTAATCTAGGGATTTATTAATTAATTGGGATTATTTATGCCTTAATTGGTCCTATTTTGCATCTGCAAGCCTTATTTAGTGCATTTTTTTCAAGGATAATCCTGACACTTATCAAATAACCAATCATAATTCAATGTTTTGGGTCATTTGTTCTAGATCTAGTGATTTGGGACCCATACACCACCTTGGTATTATGAGTCCCACCTAGGTCTTGGGACCTGATTTCAAATTTTACATTAAACAAGACCTTTCTTGGAGGTTGTGTCCTAGTTTTGAGCTATTGGGACTCATATGCCACCTTGGGAATGTGAGTCCCACTCTAATCAAGACCCATTTTGAATTCAATTCTTGGTGATATTTTATCCTCCTAGATCTGATGTTGGCTTGTAATGTTGTAATTTTAGGAAATTTGGCATGAGCAAGTATAAATGCAAGGTTATTTCACATAGTTTCATCCTAGAATTTCATAAACAATCAAGAGCACTTTCATGAGAGTTCACAAGAGCATCCAAGAACATTCAAGAGCATTTCAAGAGCATTAAAAGGAATAATTGAAGAAGATTATTGCTGAAATTCAAGATCCATTATCATGTCAAAGGCATAAGGCATCAAGTATGTTGTTGAGCTAGTGTTGTGATGTAGCATTAAAGATCCAAGTTAAACATTGTTCCACATCTAATTCAAGATCAAGATCTACATTATTCATGGCCACTTCATGTTAGATTGCAGATTTACATGTCAATACATCATTCAAGGTATCATTGTTCATGTTTCATGTTTCATGTTTCATTGTTTCATCATAAGGTTTAATTACCTAAACAGGGTTTGACCAAGGAAAACCCCTATTTTCTTCCCTCTCTCTACATGTGTGATTGAAAATCTAGGTTTTTTAGAGCTTGAAGACCCTTTGAAGGCTAAGTTTCAAGATTGAGTAAAGTTTTCAAGTTGTCATGAGGTGTCATCTTCACGAAAAAGCCACCTATAGGCCAGAATTCAAGCTTTCAAACTTGGAGATTTGATAGGAGAGAAGCTATAGTAGACCACTAGAGGATACTTGAATTTCATCCAAACCCTAATACTAGGACTAAATCACCAACTTGGGCATATGAGTCCTAGTATAGTACTTTTTCCAATTTGAGAAGATCCAGATCAATCACTAAGAGATTCCAGTTTTTGCCCAGAAACCCTAGTTTGGGATTAAATCACCCAGCCTGGTGTATGAGTCCCATTGAGCATCAAATAGCAATTTTTTAGGGTTTTGGAGCTTTTTTTGACTACATCTTTCTTCCAGGTACTCCTTTTCTCATTCTTAATTTATTGTCCTAATTTTTAGTTTCATTTCCTAGGTCATTTAGCTAAATTAGCACATTGCATCCATCTTCTTCTTTCCAAGCCTTTTCTTGGTGGTGAAAACCCTTTTTTTCTTTAATCACACCCCAAGGACACCCTATTGTAAATATCTTCTCCTAATTTCATCCTTATATTGAGATCTCTAGGGTTTCCTTTAATGAAACATAAGTGAAATAGGTGGAGGATCCCTAATCCCCCTTTAGTTCCATCTTCCAAAAGATAGAATACCATTTTCTAGGTTTCAATTTGGTGAACCTGACCTTTGAACCCTTATTTTTTGATTTGGAGTGCATCATAGTCCTAAATTTAGCTTACATTAACTTTGCATTAGGTATTGCATTAGTTAATTGTCATATATGGTTTCTAAATCTTGTGTTAGTGAAAGTTCATATAGGTTGAATTTTTTCATATTGCATCATTGATTTTAACTTGAAATCTATAATTTCAATTATCCTAGACATCATACAAACTAGAAACCTAAAACACAACTCAGAATTTACTAAATTTAGTGCAAAAACCCTAATTAGGGATTCATTTGCCCCTCTAGGCGATTTAGTCCCTATACAAGTGGTTTTTCCTACTTTCTAGGAATTTTGAGTTGTGTACTTTTCATCATTTAAACCCTTCAAAAACCCTAACTAGGACTCATACACCCCTCTAGCTGATTTAGTCCCAGATTAGACCTAAAACAACCTTTTACAGCATTAAAAACATCATTTTTGTGTTCTGTTTGTTGTTGTTGACTATCTATTTCAGTTTCATGAGTTTTTGTTTCATCCATTTCATTAGATATAGCTTAATTTGTTTTAGTTATTTCATTTCTTAATTTCAAATTTTCATTTACAACTTTTCATTTTTAGATTGTTGCATAATTTAATTATCAAAATACCTTGTTTAGAATCTAAAAATTGCATTTACAAATTTCATTCTAGGTCATTAAGTCTGTATAGATTACTTTTCATAAATGTTAGTATCTTTCTTTTCAAAGTTCACAAAGAAAAATTTAGTCAATAAGCATGCTATTCATTCATTCAATACATTTCCTAGTTATGAGAGTCTTTTAGTGCAAGAGAGTGAAATTTTTGACACTTTTCTTAAACCTATACCCCCTCCTATCTCTCCTATTTGTGGGAATGTGGTGATAGAAGAAGATGCAAGCATAGATAATCATGATAATCACAATTTATTTTCTCTTGATACCTCTCTTATTAGTGATGAAGGTATCTCGATGAAACAAGATGCAATCATTGAGAAGCATGAAATTCATGTTTTTCCTTCTCTTTGTTCCCCTTGGGAAGATATTATAGCACAAGAGAATGAGATCATAGACACATTTCTAAACATCACCCTACCTAATTTCCATTCATCTCTTGATTATGAGAAAATTTTAGTGAAAGAGGGTGTAATTGTAAGTAAGGACGATAGGTTGGTGTTAGATGATCAAACCTTTAAGATCTATCGCAACCCTATTTATTTTTCCTCCCCTATTTTGGAAGACATTATGGGAAAAAGGAATGTAATTATAGATGACCATGACAATCACATTTTCTCTTCTCCTAACATCTCTCCTAGTTGTGAAGAAGATATTTTAGTGTTAAAAGATCAAATCAATGAGAGTCATGATAATTTTATTTTCCTCGATCTAAAACATCATTGAACAAGAGAATACCATCATTAATAAGCAAGAAAATACAACCATTGATAACTCCCTTTCTTTTGATGAAGTCATTTTAGAAGAACCAATCTCTGAATGTCATGAACATCTAGTTTATAGTTCTTCTAAAAACTCTCCTCCTAGGGAGGATATCATGGTGCAAGAAAATTACAACATTAACAATAATGATGTGACTTCCTTATATGATGGTGAAAATATGACACTAGATGCCCCTTCATTAGAAAGATATCAAACTGAAATCATTGAGGTTATTAATGCATAAGTTTTTGTTAGATCCCTCTTGATTATTGGACCTCCTAAATACCATGTGGGACATTCTAGGAATCCTCTAATTCTTTACCCACCCTCACAATGACTAGAAACTCAAAATAAACATGTCCTCATCCTTGAACCATCTAAGAATAATATTTCAAAGCAATCGAATTATAACATTGTTTCTCATACATATAACACTAGAAACAATCCACAACCAAGACAAACACCTTCAACATCCCTCCCATTACCTCAACCTATCTTACCAGGCCCTCCTCATTTTCCTCCACAAAGTGGAAAGGAGTATGATCTTGTTGAAAAAACTTCAAAATGCTCCTACTAATATATCATTATGGTATCTTATTCAATCCTCCCCTCATTATCATAACATGATTTAAAGTTCTTTACAACAAGTTTATATCCCTTCTAATGTGCAACTAGATGACATAGCAGCCCTAATTCAAGGAATGAATGTTGACATTGTTTTTCACCAAAGTGATTTACCTCCATTGGAAGTGCAAAAACAAAATGATGCTTTGATAATAATAGTTATTATTAATGCTAATGGTCTTAGAAATGGCATAAAGCATACTCTCATTGATAATGTCTCAGCTCTTAATGTGTGTAGTGTAAACCTTCTTAACAAGATAAGAGTAGACAAAATCCAAATTCAACCTAGTTCTTTATCTAATCATGGATTTGATAATGTAGGAAAAAAACCGCTTGGTGTGATCACTTTTCCTATTATAGTTGGAAAGGCCACATTAGAAACATTGATCTATGTTATGCCTCACAATTTTTCATATAATCTTCTTTTAGGAAGATCATGGATTCATGCAATGAATGGGGTGTCTTCTACTCTTCATCGTATGATGAAGTATTTATACAATAAATACTTGTGCACACTTGAAGTTGACCCTAAACTAGATAGTTTACTCATTGAGAAAAATAAGGAAAATCCTTTGAAAACATTGACACCAACTATACAAGAGGAACCCATTCAAGAAGAACAAAAAGATAGGTTTCCTAAACCCTTCAAAATATTATCACTAAATGATTTGGGCGTTGGATTTCACACCTACATTCATGGGAGAATACAAGATCATAATAAATGATTCAAAAAAGGGAAAAGAAAAATTGGTAATGTCAACACAATATTCAGAGGACCCTTCGAAAGCATCCACCTCAGCCACTTTAGAAAAAAAAACAACATACACAACAAAATTTGATGAAATTGACTTTGAACAACCATCGACTCCAAAAGAAATGAAAAATATTTATGGAAAAGGTTATGAACTTATGAAATAACTTGGTTATAGTGGAAAAGGATGTGGTGCTAGAGAACAAAGTATATGTGTTCCCATAGAGCCTAACACATGACAAAAGACTAGTGGTCTTGGTTATTGTCCCTCAAAAGCAACAAGAAAGCCTTCACTTAATATCAACTCTTACAAAAGATTCTCGTAAGCCAACTTTAACATTAGTGTATCCTAAACTAATAGACGCTAGTGGTCTTGGTTATTGTCCCTTGAAAGAAACATGAAAGAAACAAAGAAACCTTCACTTAATATTAATGTCATCATGAAAAACACTAATGATTTGAGTTTGATAGATTTTACACCCTACCTTCAAGGAGAGAACAAAATATCACAATCTAAAGAGCTTTGTATAAGTATGACACCTTGCACTAAGCAAGAGATATCTTTGTCGTAAAATAAAGGTACATTTCCTACTATTGATCAAGAGAGTATCTTGTTCAGACTCCTCAAAGATCTCTTGATATCTCTCCCTCCAAGAACATGAAAGAAATTTTACTACAAGAGTTCATTTTATGCATATCATAGAGTTCATGGTCATCCTACTAATGAATGTAAGGCTTTGAGTAATAAAATTCAACATCTTAAGGATTTTGGTGCTCTTCCTTGTGTTGAAGCACCTAGTTCCTTTAATTGATACTAATTTTCATCAATCATCTCATCTTGTCCTTTTCCAACACTAAATGGGGGCAAGGGGTTAGGAAGCCTTGTCCTCATATGGCACTTGTTGTTCTCTCTTTTGGCTAGTTGACTGCATTCCATGTATATATAAAAGCAAGCTTGGGATGTGGAATACATGCCTTAAGTTGGCTCATATGTGACATACTCACTCATAGCATAGCTTCATTTGAGAACATATGACTTGGCATAGGTCTTTCCGAATAAGCTATCGTGTCTTGTTCTACTTTAAAGCAATTTATCACAGCTCAATGGTGTTAGAAACTACTCTAAAGTGGGGGCATACATCAACACTCATGTTTCATTGTGTGATTTTCTTTCTTCTTGTGATGTGTCCTTTTCTTGGTGGAGCCATTGGGTTTGATTTTCTCTAAGAGTGTGATATATCTTTGAATTTTCCTCTCTTGGAGACATTAAGCATGATGCTCCCTAAGAAGAGACCTTATATAAACTAATAAAAATCCCTTTGAACATACTATTGGGATTATGGAGCCTTACAACACGAGCATGAAGTATGGATGGTTTATGTTGGTTTTGTTGTCATTGATGTCAACATGGTGATAACTCTATGAGAAGTCTAATTGGTCTACTATAAGTTGTTCTCTATCAGAAATGCTCATTTGTGATGGATTAGTGTGTTGGTATTTGAGTCTGGAATTCTCCAAAAGATCTGATATGACTCTAATCTCTTAACCATGTTATCATGACTCATTCAGATAGATATATCCTAGATCTTGAGACATTTTTGGTTGTGATCAAAAATTTATCTCTGAAAAAGTTCAACTCTATTTCTACCATTGTTCCTTTCTCAACATACTATGTGGGAGACTCCAGATTTTATTAAGGTGAATATTCTTATGTTGTGGTTTTGTTGATAGTTTCTATGTTGGTGGTATGATGGGAAATTAATGTATTCTGGGTTCTAGAAGGTGTTTTCTTTGAGGATTACTTGTTGGTTTGGATAATTGTTTTCTAGTCTTGGTTCACTTAGCGTATGCAATATATTATGGAGACTAGTTATGTTTTATGGATGTTAGTCAGCTTGGTACATTGCACTATACATGGATAAAATGTTTTATGGTGTCGACAAAGAGAGTTTTGATTATTTTGTTTTCATCTAATTAGGATGACCTAATTGATGATTAAGATATACTTGTATATATATAAGATGTTTTGAGGAATAAAAATATGAGAAGAGAGAAAGTGTGGAAAGTGGAAAGAAGTGTGAAGTGTAAGTGAAGGGTTTGAGCCTAAATTCTTTATCAATTGTGGATTAGAGTAGATTTTTTGAGCGACTAATGTGTCAAGTAGTACTTCATATTCTGAGCTTCATTAGAACTGAACCCTACCATTGAAGGTGTATCCTATCAATTCAATCTCTTGGCAGTGATCCACTATTGTTGGATCTTGGTAGTCAGCCATCTTTCATATTCAGGCAATGAGCCTTTTTAAGGATAGTGAGTCTTGGCAGTGAGTCTTGTAATATTTTGCATTTGGATATAATATATTATGAGTTAACCCTCACCTTGGTTTTTCCCTTTTTCAGGTTTTCCACGTAAAACTCCTAGTGTTCATGTGTATGGTTGCATTTATTTCTTTATATATTCTCTCTTGTTGATTCATTCAAAATTGTAATAATGGTTAGATGGATTTTATGTGAATGGTTTTATGGAATACTGATTCACCCCCCCCACCTCTCAGTATTCTAGATGTTCAACAATTGGTATCAAAGCTTAGTTCCTTGGAAGAAGCCTAATAACTTGAGGAAGGTCCCAAAATTTGAGTATAAGAAACTTTCTCCTCCAGAAATGGTCTTTGCTAAATATTCAAAAGAAATAGAAGATCTAAAGGAAAAGTTGATGAAAGTGAATGAGTATATTGAAAAGATACAAAGTAAAATTGTTGAAGCGTGTGATCTATTGGTTAAGGCTAATGAAATTGTCTCCAGCTTGCTACAAAAATTGAATGAAAAGGAAAGAACTGTAGAATGTCAAGAAATTGAAATTCAAAGGAATATGGATGAATGCATAAATCTTGAGGAAGAAGTAGAAATCTTGAGATTTGATTTGGAAAATCCAAGAAGTTTTGAAGACAAATTTAAGATAAGCTCGACAATGCTTGATGAATTGATTACTTCTAAAGCAAAGCAATCTACTGATAAGAAGACTCGGTGCAAAGATGGACAAATCAATGATCTAAGAAAAAATTATAGAAGAAATTCTATCAAATGACATGATGCTAAAAGGTATTTATCTTTCAATGGTGTATGTTATTCCTAGAATAAATTAGGTCATAAGGAAAAGGACTGTAAAATTAAAATGAATTATTCTTTATCATTCTCTGGAAAATTTCTTAAGTGTAAGAAGATCAAATATAAAGTTAGTCTATATAAAGATAAGTTGAATAAAAGAGAGAGAAGAAAGAAGAATTTTGTTTGTTGTAAGTGCAGTAATCCAAAACACCCTGATAATAACTATAGAAGAAGAAAAAATAATTATCTGGTGAAGAAGCATGATGAAATCATTGATCCCGAAGAAGTAAGAAATGAAATAAAAAGGATTTGGAAAAAGGAAGGAAAGAAAGTTGAATCATCAGTCTTATCTATGTTGACCTCTGGTGTAGATACTCCCATCAATTTCTAAGTAGTGGCTAAGGGGAGAAATTATCATAAAATCTAACGAACCCCCTCATCGATACTTGTGTCACATCATGAAAAAAGTATATTTAATGTGAAAAAGAAATTAAGTATTTTTTCTCAGTCGCATGTGTGAAGGATAAAGTCTAGAAAATTTGAAAGAATGAAGGCATAACAATTTTTTGTAATCTACCTGCAAGTTGAAGCATTTATTGTAAAATCATTCAAAATGGAAGAAATAAATAATTCAAGAGGCTTATGTATTTTTGGAGAAGTGTACAAAGGAAGCTTAGAGATCAATTCAAAGTTTCAAGGTTTCAAGAAAAGAACAAGTGGATTTGAAGTGAGCTCTGGAAGTAGGATATCTATACATTTCTTGTTGGAATTTATAGAGGTATTCATGTTTGCACAATCTTTCACTTTTATTGCTATGAATAATTCAAAGGTTGTGAATAGTGTGGATAAAGAGCAAGTTAATTTGAGAAGATATTTGAAGGATTTGTTGGAAGATTATATTGGTGCATTCTCTTGCATCCCTCCGAGTGGTTCCCACAAAGGATATCTATGTGTTTGTTTACAATAAGATATAAGAAATATCATCAATTTAGTTGAGCGTGTTATAGGAAGAGTGAATTGGAAGAAATCCATGATGCCCACAAAGTGTTAGTTGAGAAAAAGTTGGATTTTTGGAGGAAAGTCCCTTTGTTTGAATTTGAAAAGAAGTATATTCAAATATTCTTAAGAATAATTTACAATGGATCTTTGTGGATTGATGAGGCACATTTGATTACTCGAGAAGCTATCAAAGATGTAACTGGTTTTTGTTCCTTTGGACCAATTCCCAAATGGAAGGCTATGGATGAGCAAGAGATAATTAAGGTTACTAGTGCAAATATTGAAGGGGAAGAGATTGATTTGAGATCAATTTTTGATACGGTAATAAGGTATGTTGCTATGTTCATCAGTCAAAAGGTTTGTATCCCTAACAATGACTTCATAGTTTCTACTACTATTATACATACTGTTGTTGATATGGTTAAAAGAGGTATGGATTATGATTTGTGTGAATTACTTCGTATACATATTTTGAATAATTTAAAGGAAATCAAGAAGAGTAAGAAGAATGCATTCCAGTATGGCAATCTTGTTGTTTGTCTACTCTTTTACTTTTTGGGAGAATTATTGGTAATAGGAAGGATAGAATGGTCAAATACAAAGCCTATTTCCCATAAAATTAGGAACTTCATGACAAATCTTGGTAGTTCAAATGCACAAGGGACTACCCTTGCTGCATTCTTTGGAACATTTCAGATGAGGATGAATAGAAGGTTTAGGATTCCAATAAGTGTTGTTGAAAGGTACTCTAGAAGCACCAATTTTCTTGTGTCTACAAATTTTTGTCACATGGAAGTAGTTGAATCAAGGTTGGAATGGATATCTGAATTAGATTATGAAGTGTCAAATGTTGAAGTTGATAATTATGCTAAAATTATTTTTTGAAATCCCTAAGAATCTCAATATAGAAGGTACCTCCAATAGCACAACTAAAATGGGGAAGAAAAGGAAGAGTGTTGTTAAGCAAGAAGTTGCAGAAGGAAGTGAGTTTCAACATGAGCATGTAAGAATAAATATTTAGAAATCTTTAAAAGAATTGTAGAAGGTTATTCTTGGTGCTAATTTTGATTCATCTATTTCTATCATGGAGAATCTCAAAGGCATGATTGATTCTTTGAAGGTCTAAATCTTTGGACTTGAAGTACCTACTGAAATTTGGAAGATATCAAATAAAAATGTGCAAATGCACACAGTCGAGTGATGAAGGAATTGGAGAGTGTACAAGGTTTTGAAGAAGAGACACAAGAACTACTTTCTTTTTTCCTAGATTGGTCAAGCAGTACACTAAACATAAGAAATGAGATTAGGAAGAGTGAATCCTGGATGAGCACTCAGGAAGATACATGCAAGTTAGCAGAAGATAGAGATAATTAGAGGTGGTCCTACATTGTACAGCTTTAGGAAAAATTATTTTCTCTACAGGATCAAAGGATAAAAGTTATCAAGAATTTTTTGGCACTCAAAGACATGAGTAAACTCAGGCACACTTTTTTTTCTAGTTCTCTTGGTTGTATTGGTGAGTTATTAGAGATTAATCTTAATCCCAATACTCTAGTAGATGGCATGGAGTCCTTAACTAGACTTTAGCTATTACACAAGACTCTTATAAGTGTAAAAGATTCATGGGAAGAAGTGAAAGAATTGTGGAAGGTCATCCTGGAGAGTCTTAGAGGTTCTTCTTCAGGTTAATTTTGTGTTGTGTTCATATCTTTTTGGTCACATTTTGATGCATATATCCATATATATTAGACCCTCATCCTTTTTCATTGATGTCAAAGGGGGAGAGATATAGAGATAGAGAGATGGAGAGATGAAGATATGGAGGTTAAAAAAGGAAAAAAAAATTGTGAAGAACATTTTTGATAGGGAGGGTATTCAAAGTATTTAGTTGCAATATATTGGAAAATGTTTTTGTCATGCATGTTGTCAGCAATGCCAAAGGGGGAGATTGTTGTGAATTTGGAGCCTTGCAACATGAGCATGAAGTATGGATGGTTTGTGTTGGCTATGTTGTCATTGATTTCAACATGGTGATAACTCTATGAGAAGTCTACTTGGTTTACCATAAGTTGTTATGTACTAATAATGCTCATTTGTGATGGAATAGTGTGTTGGTATTTGAGTTTGGAATTCACCTCAACATCTAATATGACTCTAATCTCTTAACTATGTTATCATGACTCATTTAGACAGCTATATCCTAGATCTTGAAACATTTTTGGTTGTGAGAAAATTTTTATCTCTGACAAAGTTTGACTTTGTATTTTATTGTTGTTCCTTGCTTAGCATACTGTCTGGGAGACTCCACATTTATTAAGGTGAATATTCTTATGTTGTGGTTTTGTTGATAATCTATATGTTGGTGGTATGATGGGAAATTAATGTGTTCTTAGATATAGAAGGAGTTTCCTTTGAATATTATTTGTTGGTTTGGAGAATTATATTTTGGTCTTAATTGACCTAGTGTATGCAATACATTCTGGAGACTAGTTAAGTTTTATGGATGTTAGCCAACTTGGTGCAATGCACTACATGGATAAAATGTTTTATGGTGCCAAAAAAGAGAGTTTTATTTTATTTTTCATCTAATTAGGCTAACCTAATTGATGATTAAGATATACTTGTATATATATAAGATTTTTGAGGAATAAAAAGATGAGAAGAGAGAAAGTGTGGAAAGTGGAAAGAAGTGTGAAGTGTAAGTGAAAGGTCTAAGACTAAATGCTTTATCAATTGTGGATCAAATTAGATTTGTTGAGTGACTGTTGTGTGAGGAATTACCTCATATTCTAAGCTTCATTGGAACTGAACCCTACACATTGAAGGTGTATCCTATCAGTTCAATCTCTTGGCAATGAGCCACTATCTTTGTATCTTGGCGGTCAGCCATCTTTTGTATTCAGGTAGTGAGCCTTTTTAAGGACACTGATTCTTGGCAATGAGCCCTATAAAATTTTGTATCCAAATATAATATATTGTGAGTTAACTCTCATCGTGGTTTTTCCCTTTTTTGATTTTCTATGTAAAAATTATGGTGTTCATGTGTATGGTTGCAATGATTTGTTTCTATGTTCTCTCTTGTTGATTCAGTCATAATTGTAATAATGGTTAGATGGATTTTATGTGAATGGTTTTATGGAATACTAATTCACCCCCCCTCTCAGTATTTTGGGTGTTCAACATGTGCCTTACACTATTTTGCATTTGCAATAACCATTATATGGCCACCTTGCATAACACACTTTCCTTGCTTGTGGAGCCATCTTGTTTGTTCATGGGTGTAAAGAATACGAATTTTTTCTTGCCTCATGGATCCTGCTATTTTTGTTGTTTGGTTCCTCATCAAGTTTATTAGGAGTTATAGATTTGGTATGGTTAGCGTATGGGAGCCTAACTTAGGCATGACTTTCCCATAGCCACTTTCTTGTGCATGTGAGCACATACTAGCCATGTGTGTATGTGTCTCACCTCTCTAGGGACTCGCCTAGTGGATGGCCTAAGGTTCACCTAGCCCTTTTGAGCATACATTTGGTTTGCATAGTGGACATCGTGTTTCACTTGTAATCCACCCTTTTTGGATACTAACCCAGCGAACAGCCTGATGTTTCGTTGCCTCAGAATGAGCATACATTTTTAGACAAACAAATAAGATCTAATCCACATCATGTTGGAAAAATGGTCAAGGCTTGATCCATCTCTTTTTTATTTTTTATTTTTTTTGTTTTTCTTTCTTTTAGTCTTTGACATTGTATGTTTGTGTATCTTGATGTTGCATATCATACACCTTATGTGTGTCCCTTTGTGCTTATGTTGGTTTTACATAGGATCTTAGATCCTGGGGGCTTGGCTACCTCCTTGAACTTTTTTATCATATACCATCCACATTTATATATTTGGACCCCTCTTGATGCAAATTTTTCTACTAAAGTTCCTCCTCTCACTAAAGTGGGGGCTAAATGTAGTGTTGAAAAAAGTAACCCTTTTTCACACTTAATTTAGGAATGAATAATTAATGATAAAATGAACCTAATTGTGCCTTATTGAGGGTGTTGTAAAGTGTATCTTTACACTTTCAAATTAATCTATGGCTTTATTAATTAATTGGGATTATTTATGCCTTAATTGGTCATATTTTGCATCTACAAGCCTTATTTATTGCATCTTTCTAAGGATAATCTCAACACTTATCAAATAACCAATCATAATTCAATTTTTTAGGTCATTTTTTCTAGATCTGGTGATCTAGTATTGATATGCCACCTTCTACATATGAGTCCCACCTAGGTCTTGGGACCTGATTTTGAATTTTGCATTAAATAAGACCTTTCTTGGAGTTTGTGTCCTAGTTTTGAGCCACTGGGACTCATACACCACCTTGGGCGTATGAGTCCCACTCTAATCAGAACCCACTTTGAATTCAATTATTGGTGGGATTTTATCCTCTTGGATCTGATGTTAGCTTGTAGTGTTATAATTTTAGGAAATTTGGCATGAGCAAGTATAAATACAAGGTTATTTCACATAGTTTCATCCTAGAATTTCATAAACAATCAAGAGCACTTTCACAAGAGTTCACAAGAGAATTCAAAGGTAGATTTGAACAAGATTAATTCAACAATTCAAGATCCATTATCATGTCAAAGGCATAAGGAATCAAGCATGTTGTTGAGCTAATGTTGTGATGTAGCATTCAAGATCCAAGTCAAACATTGTTCCACATCTAATTCAAGATCAAGATCTACATTCTTAATGGGCACTTCATGTTAGATTGAAAATTTACATTTCAAGACATCATTCAAGGTATCATTGTCCATGTTTCATGTTTCATTTTCATGTTTCATTGTTTCATCATAAGGTTTAATTACCTAAATGAGGTTTGACCAAGGCAAACCCCTATTCCCTAATACATCAACATTCTTCCCTCTCTCTACATGTGTGATTGAAGATCTAGGTTTTTTGGAGCTTGAAGATCCTTTGAAGACTAAGTTGCAAGATTAAGGAAAGTTTTGAAGTTGTCATGAGGTTGTCATCTTCATAGAAAGTCACCTATAGGCCATAATTCAAGCTTTCAAACTCAAAGATTTGGTAGGAGAGAAGCTACAGTAGACCACTAGAGGATACCTGAGTTTCATCAAACCCTAATATTGGGACTAAATCACCACCTTGGGCATATGAGTCCTAGTACAATACGTTTTCTAGTTTCAAAAGATCTAGATCAGTCACTAAGAGATTCCAGTTTCTGCCTAGAAACCCTAGTTTGGGACTAAATCGCCCGGTCTGGTGTATCAATCCTAGTGAGCATCAAATAGTAGATTTTTAGGTTTTTGGAGCTTTTTTTTATCACATCTTTCTTCTAGGTACCCCTATGCTCATTCTCAATTTATTGTCTTGATTTTTAGTTTCATTTCCTGGGTCATTTAGTTAAATTAGCACATTGCACCCATCTTCTTTCCAAGCCTTTTCTTGGTGGTGAACCCCTTTTTTGTCTTCAATAACACCCCAAGGACACCCTATTACAAATATCTTCTTCTAATTACATCCTTATATTGAGATCCCTACAGTTTACTTTAATGAAACATAAGTGAAATAGGTGTAGGATCCTTAATCCCCCTTTAGTTCAATCTCCCAAAAGATACAAGACTATTTTCTAGGTTTCACATGTCACCATTAACCAATATGTTGAAAATATCATCATCTTATGCTAAAGAGGGGTTTTAAATATTTTCAATTTCAACTCCCCTGATTCAATACTTTATTCTAGTTACTAGAGGATCCATCTACACTAGGAAGACATACAAATTCATTCTTTACTTCACTATATTCCTTCTACTTCCATATCTTGGTCATTTCCTTCTCTTGTTGATCAATTTCAATATTCTTTTGAGAAGCAGAAGATCTTGCATTATTTTCCTTGCAAATCCTTATAATGTGTCTTGGTTTATGGAAATCATAGTAGGTGATACTAGGTTGTGGAGCATAATCACTTCTTCTCACATTAGATATATAATTAGTAGCTCTATGACCAAATTTTTTAAATGTGTAGTAGTAACCATAGAAGGAATGAAGCCATTGCATTATTCTTACTCACAAAACTATTCCTCATTGCTTTAATTCTACATTCATTAGCCTTATGACCAAACTTGTTGCAAGAATAGCATTGGCCATTAAATAATTGAGAACTCATAGCATTATACCTTAGAGGCCTAAATAACTTTTGACTTATCTTGCTTTTGCATTCAAAAACCTTGTGCCCAAAATTATTGCAAGAATAATAATAACCTTGAAAGTGTCCTTATGGATTAGAGAGTGAGATACAACAAACTATGAAAGCACATGAACATCTTTGATATGAGAATGGAAATAAGCCAAGGATAAGGTTTGATTATATGTAAAAGTTCAAAGTTCTATCACACTTTAGGCCAATTTATCAACAAAAGTACATTTAAGTGTCCTAATTGAATGACAATTTTGGTAAAAAAACATGGTCTAGTTGGATTCATAGTAGCTAATTAGATATGAGCCACAATTTTCCCAATTAGAATTATCCACTAAATATATATGTACCATCGCTTTTGGGGTCAATTTAGCAACAAAAAAAAAATGTTCAAAATTTGATGCTTTCACAACTCTTACTCATGTAAACATTTTAGAAAAACATAAAAAATATTATTTTGTAGATCTATTAGTGTAGTTTTTAAATATATAATTTTTAATATTTAATTATTGTTTATATTTTTTTTAATTTTTACTAAAAGTAGGTCATCAACACCAAAACATAATGTTGATTGTCTTGTCAAGAAGAAATGATATTGTTTATTAAAAAATAAATATGATGTACTAGAGAAGAGATATATAAAGTGACGTCCCATTGGAATAGACGTGTTTTTAGTATGCAAATTTTTAAAATCTATTTAAAAATATATTTTATACAGTGAAAAAGAAATCCATGCATTAAAATTTCAAGTTATACATACAAAAAAGAATGAAGGAAAAAAATTACTATATAAAGAGCAACATCCCACTTAACCTAATTTTTAACATTTTATAAATAACTAAATTATAATGTTAATTTATAAAAAAACTACATTTAAATAATTTTTAAATTTAAATCAAAATATATAAACATAAAAGACACTTCAAAATCTATATTGTATTAGTTTACACCATTTCAAAATTTAAAACATGTATGTCACAATCTAGTGATTCAAGTTAAAAAGTTAGATCGGTACTATTTGTTTCCTTTATAAAAGTGCAACACAATGTTGAACTTTCACCCTTACAATATATAGTGAAAGGTGAATAAATGAATCACAAATAATAAGGGGATCCACAATGTGACAATCAACTAAGTTCAAACCTAGAAATATTAGATCTAATCCTGAAGGTGAGGTGTGGATGTCATGGTTTCACAAAAATGGAGAGAAATAAAATGAGTCTCCAAAGATATCTATGTCAATTGATTACATAAATTATTTACATGTAAGTGACCATCCTAGATATTCGAGATAAGTATGATTAATTCATTAAAATTAATCTAAATGTGACTAAAATTGAAAGTGTGATAAATTAAAATTGTAAGAGATTAGGGTTTATATACCTTGTGATGCAACTTTATCTATTAGCATGCTAGGATAGTGTCCTATAGACAAAATATAGAATTGATTAGAGGTTGAGACAATTCGATCGTACAAATTTGAGTGTTAGGGATAAAAACCATGACATAGATCCCATCTTCCTAGTGATATAATCCTATTTGTTTTTAGTGATCCCATCTGGTACAAAGTTTTAACATTAGTACTTGCAAAAATTGCTCACTTGCTAATACCTTAAGTAAAATAAATAATGGTGATAGTAAGAAGTACCATGGGGTTTGCTATGTTAGGGTTGAAATTCAAGACTTCCTTGCACTTTAGTCAAGCCTTAGGATCAACTTAACAATGAAACTAAAAGAGATGAATGAGAAGGTAATGAATGCCAATATGTGGTGATACTGATAGTGAACATTATTAAATCAACCATTGATTATTGATTTCTAATCACTAATGTATGTTGATGAATGTTGATTGTTGCTTGTTGAACTTAAGTGATTATCGATGCTTGATATAGGGTGACTAATGACTAAGTCCGCATAAGGGAGAAGATAGTGTATGCTCTTTTCCTAAAAATGCTCCAATGACCTGATGATTTACATGTCCTACAATGAAGCTTTTAAAAACATACCTTAGAAAAACATTTTTGAATTTTAGCCCTCATGTCAATAGGTGTTAGTCAAATCTCAGGATTGTCAAATTCAGAATGCATGAGTTTAAAATTTGAAAGCAACCAATGCCATTATGCCAATGATCTTATCAATGGACATGATCAAAATTGCCATCTTGTCCAAGGCAAGTAAATTTATTGAGAATTGAGTCAAATAAGTTTTGAAGAGAATAATATAACATGTTTGAGTGACAGATGTGTCCTTATTTAGTAGGTTAAATAAAATAATCAAATTACATACTAAAATCAAAAGTAACATAATTACATATATTATTTTTGAATTAAATTATTATTTTGATTTATAATATTTAATTAAAAAGGAAAACATTTTAAATTACTTTATATAATTTAATAGTATGAAATTGTAATAATTTTATATATCATCTGATGATTAACTCATGTATATTATATTTGAGTGAAATATTTAAAAAAAAAAAATAATAACAATTTTTACCTTTTTATTTAAGGGCAAAACATACCGTCACAACTATTTTTCTAAGCACAAATATTAATGTTTTAAGAATTTTAAAGAGGTACTGTCTTTTGGCGATTAGTTTTAGTTTAGGGATCGGCTCACTTTCATGATCTTTAAGCCGACGAAAGGATTCACGAGCTTTCTAACAGAAACCGAATGACCTTTTATGATGATAAAATTGCATGCCATATAGATGACGGTTAACTGTTAAGTCACTTGTACAACTCAAGAATAATCTCATCACTCCTTCGAATGAGTGCATTGCACGTTTTAATTCCACCTGAGAAAATTATGTACATTGATAGATGTTGGGATCCAAATTTCTTCATACTATTTCTGGGCAGTAACAATTGTTTTTCTGTGCTACTTCATACGTCTCCCGTCAGCCTTGGAAGCCAAGAATAGTTGTACAGGCATTGCAAATGGACTGCTATCAAGATGAGGCCAGAAAGGCCAAGGAAATTGCAGAGAAAAAAATTGAAGCCCAGGATTTGGAAGGTGCCAGGAAGATGGCATTGAAAGCTCAGAATATATATCCTGTTCTTGAAGGCCTCACTCAATTCATAGCAGTTCTGAATGTCCACCTGGCTGCTGCTCCTGGCCAAAAACCCAAGGGATTGGTTGATTATTACAAGGTTTTGGATGTGGATACTCATGCCCAAGTCTCTGTAGAATTCCTCCTATTGTACATCGATTATTAATCTCCTATCTAATACATAGATTATTTGACTCTGAAAAATTAATTCTCAACAAATATCGAAAAATAACACAACTGCAACTTCACCAATAAAACTCACAAGAATAGAGAAGAAAACATTCACAATAATGAACACAATATTTTTGGACAAATTGTCCGTGGAAAAACCCCGAAGGGAAAACCACTACTGCAGATGAGGAATTATATTAAACTTCAGCAAATTAAGGAATACAAAAACTGCTTGCCTCTTACTGGCAGAGCTCCGGCAATATTCTTCTCCGGAAATTCTTCCCTCAATTTCTCCTGCTGAAATTCCACAGTTGCTATCCCCAACGCTATCACTGCTCCCTTGCTAACACTGCAAGACTATTTGCTCTCACTGCAATTCTACTTGCTATCACTGCAAGTCTACTTGTTGTTGTGTTCTCCAATTGCCCATTGATCCCCTTTTATACTTTTCTCATTGGAAAACCACTGGCCATGATTTAATCTCAATCAATGGCTAAGATTAAATAGACTCTAAAAACCCTAACTAACTGGATTCTAGAAGTCTCTAGGAGAATCAATTTATTTAATTACATAATTATCTAGACAACTCAGCCCTTTCTGGAGGTTTCTAGAAAATAATTAAATAATTAAATGACACTTCTAGACAATGGAGACACATGTCCAAGCTACATAAATTAACACTCCCTCTTAGCGAGGAAGGTGTTCTGCATGACACCCAGCTTATCTCTGAAGAAGATGAATTTCGCCTTCCCCAATGC
>VDFB02086401.1:361886-401359 GCA_007258455.2 Sequoia sempervirens
ATTTACATTTCAAGACATCATTCAAGGTATCATTGTCCATGTTTCATGTTTCATGTTCATTTTTCATTGTTTCATCATAAGGTTTAATTACCTAAATGAGGTTTGACCAAGGCAAACTCCTATTCCCTAATACATCAACATTCTTCCCTCTCTCTACATGTGTGATTGAAGATCTAGGTTTTTTAGAGCTTGAAGATCCTTTGAAGACTAAGTTGCAAGATTGAGGAAAGTTTTTAAGTTGTCATGAGGTTGTCATCTTCACAAAAAGTCACCCATAGGCCAGAATTCAAGCTTTCAGACTCAAAGATCTGGTACGAGAGAAGCTACAGTAGACCACTAGAGGATACCTGAGTTGCATCAAACCCTAATATTGGGACTAAATCACCACCTTGGGCATATGAGTCCTAGTACAATACGTTTTCTAGTTTAAGAAGATCTAGATCAGTCACTAAGAGGTTCCAGTTTCTGCCTAGAAACCCTAGTTTGGGACTAAATCGCCTAGTCTGGTGTATCAATCCCAGTGAGCATCAAATAGTAGATTTTTAGGTTTTTGGAGATTTTTTTAATCACATCTTTCTTCTAGGTACCCCTATGCTCATTCTCAATTTATTGTCTTGATTTTTAGTTTCATTTCCTGGGTCATTTAGTTAAATTAGCACATTGCACCCATCTTCTTTCCAAGCCTTTTCTTGGTGGTGAACCCCTTTTTTGTCTTCAATAACACCCCAAGGACACCCTATTACAAATCTCTTCTTCTAATTACATCCTTATATTGAGATCCCTACGGTTTCCTTTAACGAAACATAAGTGAAATAGGTGGAGGATCCTTAATCCCCCTTTAGTTCAATCTCCCAAAAGATAGAAGACTATTTTCTAGGTTTCGCATGTCACCATTAACCAATATGTTGAAAATATCATCATCTTATGCTAAAGAGGAGTTTAAAATATTTTCAATTTCAACTCCCCTGATTCAATACTTTCTTCTAGTTACTAGAGGATCCATCTACCCTAGGAAGAGATACAAATTCATTCTTTACTTCACTATATTCCGTCTACTTCCATATCTTGGTCATTTCCTTCTCTTGTTGATCAATTTCAATATTCTTTTCAGGAGCAGAAGATCTTGAATTATTTTCCTTGCAAATCCTCATAATGTGTCTTGGTTTATGGAAATCATAGTAGGTGATACTAGGTTGTGGAGCATAATCACTTCTTCTCATATTAGATCTATAATTAGTAGCTCTATGACCAAATTTTTTAAATGTGTAGTAGTAACCATAGAAGGAATGAAGCCATTGCATTATTCTTACTCACAAAACTATTCCTCATCGCTTTACTTCTACATTCATTAGCCTTATGACCAAACTTGTTGCAAGAATAGCATTGTCCATTAAATAATTGAGAACTCATAGCATTATACCTTAGAGGCCTAAATAACTTTTGACTTATCTTGATTTTGCATTCAACAACCTTGTACCCAAAATTATTTCAAGAATAATAATAACCTTGAAATTATTGATCGAACCTAGTAGGGGCATGTTGTCTAGCTAGACCTTTGAATATTCTTTGTATTTTGACAAGAATGAATCCACCTTCTTTCTTATTGTCTTGATTTTTCTTTTCATCTCTAGGGGATGTCTTCTTAGGTTATTTAGTGCAAGCTTTCCCCTCCTTTGTTTCATACTTTCCCTCTACTTTGAAATTCTCAAATAGGTTTTTAGAAGAACTGGTAGATGTAATTTTAACTTTTTCAAAACCAAGACTAGATTTTTCTTTTCATGTATTTTGAGATTTGATCAACTCATCAAGAATTTCAAAACCTCCTTTCAGTTTTAAACCCTTGTCAATTTATTCTTTTTTTCTAGTTCTTTTCTCATAGTGACAATCTCTTGGAGTCAAGTATTGAACATTTAGTTGTTTTATCATTAAGCTTGGTATTCAATAAATATTCAATCATCTTGCCTTCTTCAATCATAACTTTCAAATTAGAGATCACATCTTCTACCTCCTTGAGTTTAATCTCACATCATCTACCTCCTCCTACTTGAGATTTCAGTTTGCCAATTTATTATTTTGATTCTGTAGCTTGTGCCTTCAATTTGACAATTGTCTCTTTTGATCTTTCAAGCACTCTCTCATATTTCTAATTTAGTGCTCTTTCTTCATATAAATCTTCAAGAGAAAACTGGATTTTCCTTCAAAATCTACTTCACATCATCTGGATTGATGTCCCAACCTTCAAGTACCATTGACTCTAGATCTAGTTTAGGAGAAAATATATCTTTAAACCTTGCTTTAGAACCCATGTGTTCAAGAGTAGGATCTTCCTTAGTTGTTAGGCTACTCAAAGGAACTTGCCTCTAATACCAATTTTTGAACACACCAAAATGGTAAGAGGGGGGCAAATCAACATACACTAAAACTTAAACTATTCTATTTGTAAATTAAACATCAAATCACATTAACTAGAAGAAGAATAGGAAGGAAAACATGCACCACAAAAGGACAGCAATATTTTTATGTGGAAAACCCAATGAGGGAAAAACAATGGTGAGAGTTAACTCACAATAAATGAACAAGTATTATAATACTATTTTAAGGATCATTGCCTAAGGAAGCACACTACTCCATATAGGAATTGTGTGATGATGCACACAACCCCAAGGAAAGATACAAAAACATTCACTATCTCAAAGCAGGATACAAGAAAATTACAATGAAAACATGAGCATTAACTACTATAAAAGAAGCATCTAACATATATGTTGAAGTTGTAGTCCCTTCTTCGCACAATTATTCCATCATACTAAATTTTCACACTTCATACTCAATTCACAACTAATTCATTTCCAAAATCTTCATAAATTATTTTGTCTTCTATAAGTACCCTCCACAACAACTCAAATCTCCAATTAGGTCAACTCAAAAAGGACCTATAAGATGAAACATGTGATACTGCATAGGTAGGCTCCAAAAATATACATTATGAAGTGAAATAAGTTGTGGATCACAACAAACAACATAACGAGACCCAAATACATCACAACACATCCTCCAAAGCAAAATTAATTAATCAAGAACAATCAAAAATGAAGGAAACTAGAATGTTGTCCCAAACAGCATCAACACCACCAAAAATTACCAACTGTTTAGCTTTACACCACTAGGAAGAAGCCAAAAACATCATACATACCAAGATGTGAACAATGTAGATAATCAACATCATCCTTACAACATCATTATGTCTTAGGAAAATGAAGAAACCCACTAACAAACAAGAACTGGCTATGACACATCAACACTTAGGATATTATACTATGGTTCACCAAAACATATGAAAAATAGATGGATGAACCCATACACCTCTCTGAAACATATCCCCAAGTTTTCACAACCATATCTATCTCTCTGGAGGAATACAGAGCATTCTAGTATAATTTTGAGACACATAAATCTACTTTAGTGCAATCCAAATAACAATCACAACTAACTCTTGTTGTAGAAATGTTTATGAAATTATGAAATCTTGGAAATAACCTCTTTTCTAATTACCAAACTTAACTCTAGAATCATACAACCAGATCATGCAATGTGGAGGAATTTAGACCAAAAAACATGGTCACTAACTTACAAAAATATGTTCATTCATGCATTTTTTGGAGCTAGCATTTTGATGTAGGTTTCAAGATCTAATCTAAGAATTCAAGTAAAAGATTCAGCCAAGCATTCAAACCATTATTTCAAGCATCAAGATCCACATCCATTGAAGCCATTTCATGTAAGTTACAGATCTCCAATCAAAGGTTTATACAAGGATTTGTTGAGTGGTAACATAGCATTGTTCATCCATCATTCCTTCTTTCATGCTTTATTACAATTCAAGGTTTAATTACCTAAATCGGGTTTGACCAAGGAAACCCCCATTCACCAAAAATGAGCGATATTCCCCTCTCTTTTTTTTGCATACCTTAGGTTGAAGAAGGACTGAAGATCTCTTGAAGTGAAAGATTGAAAAAAATTTCAAAGTTGCAAAAGTTGTCAAATTTGTTGTCAAATCACGGAATATCACCTATAGATCTGATTTCTAACTTTTCAACATTGAAACCTAAAACAATTAGAAATTATAGATCAATATCAAAGGCTCCCAAAAATTTGATTGAAAATTTTGACAAAAGACCCATTTTCCCATGGGAAATGAGTCCCTAACAACCTCTCGAAACTAACTTTTGGTGATTGGTAAACATCATTCTTCCCTTCTTAGATATGTGATAATTTTTCTATTTCTATCAATATTGAGCTTTAAATTTTTGTTGCAAGTTTGAATTGGCATAATTAGGTCGATTTTCTATTTTTTAGTTTTTCTCCCAAAAGTGTTGTTTAAGCTAAAACCCCCATCCTCAAGCATAAGGAAACCAATAGATTCTCACATTGAGTTGATTCACCTAAGGGTTGTTAGTCAATTCTTTGTGGGGATCTCATTTCCTAATGAAAAAGGGAAGATAGGTCCATCATATCCCCATTATCCTTCATTATATATTAGTAAACCTATTTTTCTATGTTTCATTATCATGGTGAATCTAAGTATTTGAACATTCTAATTTCTAATTTGGGGTGCATTCAAACCCTAGATCTAGGATTTGAATTAATTTATTTCTTTTAGGATTTCTAAATTTGGCATAAATTTGCATTACATTTTAGGTGTAAACTTGTATTTTGCATTCATTTTAAATCTAAAAATTCAACAAAAATTGCATAACGTTAGATTGATTTTGCATAGTATTTACATAATAGCATACTTTCAATCACTTAAATCAGAAAATTGGATCAAAATTATATTTAAAAATAGGTCATTTTTCTTGTCATTTAGCATCATTTGATACTTGCATTTTACTCTAATTTTTCCAAAATTCTGAAACTATAAGTACCAATTTGTAACCAGAACAGAGAACACACAAAACAACTCAGAAATTGTATTTTTCATTTTAAAAAACCTTTTAAGAGACCTATTCACCCATGGGTGAATGATTCCTTTAGGGCCCATAAAAACTAACCTTTTTGATATTTTTTGTGGCATTCTACACTTCCCAAATCTGCGGGTAACCCACTATTTCAGTTTGGAAATTTTTTCAGGAATTTACATTTTATGCATTGAATTTAAATCATTAGTTTACTGTAGCCATTTTAAATCATTCCAAAATTATTTTAGTATTGAAAACCATCAAATCTGTAGGACAATTGTTGATATTTTTGAAGCATTGCATAAGCTGGATAGATTACTTTTCACACAATGTTATTATCTTTCCTTTCCAAGTATGCCAAGAAAAAGCTCATTAATAAGTATGTTAGTCATTCTTCCAACATCTTCCCTAGTTATTAGAGTCTCTTAGTGCAAGAAAATGAATTGGCACATCCCTTAATACCACATTTCCTATCCTTCACCCATCCCCTAATATCTCTCCAACTCATGAGAATACTTTAGTGAAAGAGGATAAAATCATAGAAAATCATGACAATCACATTTGTTCTTATCCTAATATCTCTTCTAGTTGTGAAGAAGATATTTTTGTGTTAGAAGATACACTCATTGAGAGTCATCAGAATCTTGTTTCTCCCTCTCCTAATGCTTCTCCCATTTGGGAAGATATAATTGAACAAAAGCATCCAATCATTGATAAGCAAGAAAATCATACTTGTTCTTCTCTTAATGCCTCCCCTATTTGTGATGAAGTTACCTTACAAAATCTAACCATTGAATGTGATCAACATCTTGTTTGCTCCTCTCTTAAAAACTCTTCTACTAGGGTAGATATCATGGTGCAAGAGAATGATAGAATTGATGCATGTCTTTCAAACAATAGTAATGTGGCTTCATTAGATGAAGATGATAAGGTAACATTAGACTTTCCTTTGCTAAAAGATAATCAAAATAAGGATACGTCTATTGAGGTTCTAAACATTAGATCTCCCTTGATTCTTAGACCTCCTAAAATTCCTCTAATTATTGGAACTCCCAAGTCATCTCCTAAGCCACTTCTTACCATTTACCCACCCTCACATCAACCTCAAGTTCAAAAAAAATTCATGCTTATCTTACAGCCACCTAAAAATAAACCATTATCCCCAAGAGATATCTAGAATTTTACAATGCAACTTAATAGTAACAATGCTTCACAACAACCAAGTTACAATACCATTTCTCACACATATAATACAAGTAACAATAGGCAACCACAACCTACTCTCGTTTCATTACCATTGGCTCAATATATCTTGCCTAGTGCTCCTCATTTACCTTAACATAGTGAAAAGGAGTATGATCTTGTTGAACAACTTAAAAATACTCCCACTGAGATATCCTTATTGGACCTTATTCAAGCCTCCTCTAATTATCATAACATGCTTCAAATTTCTTTACAACAAGTCCCTATCCCTCCTAATGTGCAACCAAATGATGTAGCAACCTTAATTCAAGGAATGAATTCAATTAGTATAGACATTGTTTTTCACCAAAGTGAGCTACTTCCTTTGGAAGTGCAATAACAAAATGCCACTTTGATGATAGTGGCTACTATTTACAATAATGCTATCAATCATGGAATTAAGTTTACTCTCATTGATAATGGCTCGGCCCTTAATGTGTGTAGCATAAACCTTTTGGATAATATTGGAGTAGAAAAAAGCCAAATACAACTAGACTCTTTATCTATCTGTGGATGTGATAATGTAGGAAAACAACCATTGGGTGTGATCACATTCCCTATTAGATTTGGAAAGGCCACATTGTAAACTCCTATTCATGTTTTGTCTCAAGATCTTTCATACAATCTTCTTTTAGATAGACCATGGATTCATGAAATTCATGAAGTTCCTTCAACTCTTCATCATTTAATGAAGTATGTCTATAACAACAAAGTGTATACAATCAAGGTTGGCCCTAAACCAGAAAGTTGTTTGCACATTGAGAAAGACATGGAAACTCCTTTTAAAATATTGATACCAACTTGAAAATTAGAACCCATGCAAGAGGAATGAAAAGAGAACAATATTGAAAGAGTTACAAAGCTATTGGATGATGAAAGAGGTTCATTGTATTTCATACCTTCAATCATGGGGGAATACAATATTACACACAAACTAAGAAAAGAGAAATAAATAGACATAGTATCAACACAAGTTGGGTCATCAAAAGTATGTAAATCCACAACTTTTAGTAAAGACTTGAGGAAAATAACACTTACACATCCACATATGAAGAGTGTGATCATGAGCAACCACCAAATAAAAAAGAAATGGAAAATATTTATGGAAGATGTTATGAGATTTTGAAACAACTCGGTTATACTAGAAAAGGATGTGGTGGTAGAGAACAAGGTATTTGTTTCCCTATAGAGCATAACACACAAGAAACCACTAGTGGTCTTGGTTATTGTCCTTCAAAAGAAACAAAAGCATCAAAAATTCTTTCACTCAATACCAACACTATTACAAAAGATTCTTCTAGGACAACTTTAACCTTGGTGCATCCTAAACTGATAGAAACAACTAGTAGTCTTGGTTATTGTTGCTTAAATGAATCAAAGAAATATTCGCTTAATATAAATGTCATCATGCAAAACACTCCTAGGACATCTTCAAACACATGTCTTATTGATGATTGGGGTTCACTAGATTTTACACACTCTTTTAAGGGAGAGTACAAAATCTCACAATCCAAAGAGTCTTGTGTATGTATTACACCTTGTACTAAGCAAGAGATATCTTTGTCGCAAAATAAAGGAACATCTTCTACTATCAATCAAGAGAGTACCTTTTCAAAGCTTCTCCAAACTCACTTGATATCTCTCCCTCCAAGAACACATAATAAATTTTACAACAAGAGTTCATTTTGTGCATATCATAGAGTTCATGGTCATTCTACTAATGAATGTAAGGCTTTGAGTGATAAAATTCAACATCTTAAGGACTATGGTTCTCTTGTGTTGATGCACCTATTTCCTCTAATTGATACTGATTTTCATCCTATCATGTTGCTCATCACTATGTGGCATTGATATCTTTATGTGTCTTGCTCATTTTCATTCATGGTGGTATAATTTTAGGTGCAACCATATCTTGGCAGCAATATGATAGTTCTTGGTGGTTGTCTTTGTCTCTATGATTAGGGGGCAAGGATAAGTAGTTTTTTGAGGTGTGCATTCTTTTCAAGGATCACCTATTTCTCTCTTTCTACTTAAAATACCAACATACCAAGTATGTTGGCATTTTAAGTGGGGGGAATTTTATCCCCCATTCATCATTTGCATGTTCCCTTCTTAGTGGTGATATTATGCATCTCCTAGAAGATGTGAACTTTTAATTCAAAGTGTGGTCTTCTTAATTCATATGATGTGTCTTCTTGGTGGTGTCATTGGGCTTGATATCCTTCAAGTGTGTGACCTTTCTAAGCATATGATATTCCTCTTAATGGTAATGTTGCAGATTGCATTCCCTAAGTTGTGAATCTTTTATCCTTGACTACTCCTCTCTTGGAGACATTAAGCACGATGTTCCCTAAGGTGATACCTTTCATGGACTAAGAAAAACCCCTTTGAACACATCTTATCTTATTTGCATTTTTTTCATGAGTGCTTATCATAGTGAAGCTTGCTAGCCTTATGAAGCTTGAAGTTCATATTTTTGTGTTACCTTATCAAAGTTATCAAAGTTATAGCTTTGGTATGGTTAGTACAATGAGAGCCTATATCTACCCAGCATGACTTTCTCATTGTATGGTGAGATCTTGTAGACCTGGCATGAATTTCTCACTTAGTCACTTTCTAGATGCTCACCTAGTGTATATCAGACTACACTAACCCATGTGAGCTCATTTTTTTTGCATAGTGGATAGTGGGTTTCACTTGCAAACATTTTTTTTGGACAAACAGTTAAGGCTTGATCCACATCGAGTTTAAAAAATAGTTGAGGCTTGATCCACCCCTTTTTCTTTCTTTTTATTTATTTAGTCTTTGACATTGTATGTTTGTGCATCTAATCTTGTTGTTTCATATCATACATCTTATGTGTGTCCCTTTTTGCTTATTTTGGTTTGACATGGGATCTTGGATCCTAGGGGCTTGGCCACCTCCTTGATCCTTGTCACCCTATCCCATCAACATTGGTGTACTTGGACCCCTCTTAACACATATTTTTCTACTTTTGTTTGATTTTGCACTTGTGCTCATCCTCTCACTAAAGTGGGTGCTAAATGTAGTGTAGAAAAATTTACTCTTTCACATTTTCGCACTTTGTTTGGACCCCTCAAATAAAATGGGCTTGCTAATGCCTTAATGAAGTGTTGAAAAATGTACTTCTTTACATTTTCACACTTTGTTTGGGCCCCTTAATTAAATTGGACTTAATTATTCCTTAATAAACCCTATTTTACATCTACAAGCCTAATAAATTACATTTTCCAAAGGGGAAACCTAGCAATAATTAATGCCAATACATAACACTTTACCTTGAGCAATGTGTGTTCCAGGAATAGGGACTTGGGATCCATTCACCCATGGGCGAATGGTTCGTCCCTAGGCCTTTGAACCCATTTTAAAAACATGTTTTGGTGGTATTTTATCATCCCAAATTCAAATTTTAGAGTTTGGCTTGTAATGTTTAATTTTCAAGAAATTAAGGATAAATGACTATAAATAGAGGGTTATTTTATCAAATCAAATAGATATTTTCAAGAGAACTTTCACAAGAGTAAATATTATTGTCAAGAGAATTCAAGAGCATATTTCTCAAGAATTTGTTGTAGCATTCATGATCTCAATCATCATTTCAAATTTTTGTTCATTCATGCATGTTTTCAGAGCTAACATTGTGATTTAGGTTTCAAGATCTAATCAAAGCATTCAAGTCAAAGATTCAATCAAGCATTCAAAAAATTATTTCAAGCATCAAGATCCACATCCATTGAAGCCATTTCACACAAGTTGTAGATCTCCATTCAAAGGTTTATATAAGGGTTTGTTGAGTAGTAACATAGCATTGTTCATTCATCATTCCTTATTTCATGATTTATTTCAATTCAAGGTTTAATTACCCAAATGTGGTTTGATCAAGGCAAACCCCCGTTCACCAAAAATAAACAATTTTTCCCTCTCTTTTTTGTGTTGCAGATCTTAGGTTGAAGAAGGATTGAGGAAAATGAGTCCTTGAAAACCCCCCAAAAGTGACTTTTGGTGACTAGTAAGCATCATTCTACCCTTCTCAGATCTACAATAAGTTTTTTGTTTCTGTCAATATTGAGATTTAAATTTTTGTTGCAAGTTTGAATTGGCATAATTAGGTTGATTTTATATTTTTATTTCTTCTCCCAAAAGTGGTGTTCAGGCTGAAACCCTTGTCCTCAAGCATAAGGAAACCAGTAGATTCTCACATTGAGTTGATTCACCTAAGGGTGGTTAGTCAATTATTTGTGGGGATCTCATTTCCTCATGAAAATAGGAAGATAGGTCCATCATAACCTCATTATCCTTCATTCTATATTGGTAAACCTATTTTTCTATGCTCCATGTACACAACACTAACATTTTGGTCATATAAACTTAATAAATGGTTGATAATTTTTTATGTTATTCTATAGATAAAAATGATTTATATTTTAGGAAAAGACTGGAAGTATTTCTTATTATTTGATTATTTGATCTCCTTGCTTAGATCTTGTTCATAAAAACTCGTTATGAAGTGTGGGAAGGTAATAATACTTCTTTCTCGCATTCAAGGGAATTTTTTGAAAGGATTTTATTTGTGTGCCTTAAGAAAACTAATCTAAACTTGACTCAAAATCTCAAGAATACATATTTGTAGGTTATGGTGAGAATGTAAAAAATTATAAGCTTTGGAATACTCTAACCTAGAAAATAATTTATTCTAGAGATAATTTGGATTGTTTTCAAGTCTAGATTAATCAAAGGGAAAGGATGGGATAAAAATAGTGCACTTTGAGATTGATTTTATGATGTAAGAAGATTCAAGTGTGGAAGAAAAATAGACAGATCAAATGATGGAGTAAAAGAAGAGGGTTCAAATGATAAGTTAAATGAGGACATGCAAGATGAGATTAAAAAATAATAGGCAAAGCCCCTTACTCCTACCTTAATGAGGTCAACAAGACAACATAATCCAATTATAGGTATATCCCATAATATTTTTGTTGTGTACTTTTTTGTCAAGTATTGATGATGAATCTATATATTTTAGGGAGGCTCTATCTTTAAAGCATAATGAGTCTTGGATGTAGGCCATGTAGGAGTCTAGATGATGGCCTTGGATAGTTTTGATACTTGGGATCCATTTAGTTTTCTCAAGGTAATAATCATATTGGTTGCAAGTGGGTGTATAAAAAAATTCCAATACAAACAATAAATTAGAGTGGTGCAAGGCCAACCTAGTTGCCAAGGACTACTTCCAAAGAAAAGGAGTCAATTTTAGTTAATTTTCCTCTCTTACTCCAAAGTTAACTTGGATGATTTCCTTTCAAAATTAGGATGTCCCACAGATGGGGCACTCTATTTTAGGATCAACCTATGTGATTGTTAATTGTTCTTATATTCATTATTATTTTTTCTTTTATGTTTCAAAAATATGTTAATTATAATTTTGATATAAAATATAAAATTAAATCATAAACTAGATCTCTATACATTTTATCAACAATTGTATCAAATATTAGTTGTAGATTCATACTTTGAGAAGAATGATTCTCTTATCCTGGGAGATATGATGTTATAGTGGGAATAGTTTTTGCTAATCTTATTTTTTTATGAATAATGGAAATTTTATCAATAATGAATATTGAAATTTATATTTTGGGGATGGATTTATAAAGAGAGATAGGCTTAGCAAAAATATTTGGATTTCTCAAATAAACTATGTTGATTTTATGTTACAAAATTTTTAGTATACAATATTGTAAACTTGTTAATGTTCCTCTTTCCATTAGTGCAATAATTTTTCTTTATAGAAATTTACTATAACATAAAGATGCATAGAAGATATGGCATATATTTCATATGTTAGTGCAATGGTGATTCTTATGTATGAAATGGTATGCACAAGGCTATATTTTTCTCAATAAATGAGAGTTTTGAGTAGGTTTAGGTCTAACCCAAGTAAAAAAATAGATTATGGTAAAAAGGGTATGTGGGTATCTTTGTGGCACTTCATATCATTATATTTTTATAGTGGTATACCTTATATAAAACAATTGAATACATGGGGATTTGTAGAATAAAATTAGGAAGGTAGTATGGACTACAAGAGGTCTGCAAGTGCCTATTTAGGTACCTTGTATGGTGGGACTATCAATTGTAGGAGTGAGAAGCAATAAATAGTTGATATTTCTACTATATACGTTGAATTTAGCAAAGGGGTTTGTATGGTTACTAAGCATATGCATAGATGTTGGCTTCATTCAAATGTAAATGAGAGTTGGTTGTGATAGTGAGATTTATGTATATTTTACCTAAAATAACACTAAATTTCATGCTAGTATGGAGCACCTAGATTTCCAATATCAATTTATTAGGACATGCTAGAGGAAAGTAATTTATTTTAGATAAAGTTAGCACCTTAGAAGATAATATAGATTCTCTTACCAAGTCGATTAGCACATTAAATTTTGTTTGTTGTAGGAATTTTATGGGAATTCCCAGAACTAATTCTTATTTGATCATGGTTGTGACCTCTTATGTAATGTGTACAACAAGTAGGGGATTGATGGGTTCAAATTTTTACACCTTGCTTGATGGATGCTACACTTAGCTAATTTAATATGTTCCAGTATAATTATTATACATAACATTGAATATGTGTATTTAGTTAAGTTTTTATGTGAATTTATATATTAATACAAAAGAGTTCCACTTCAATGTATAATATGAAGAGTCACAAAATTAGCGATATTCTTAGATAGATGAAAATATTTGGCCTAAAAATGTGAAAATTTTCCTTAGGTAGGTGAATTGTTCTATGTATCTATAATCTATATAAATAATATTATTGAAACAATGTTTTTATATAGTTACTTTTTAAGTGAAGAGATGTTATCAAAATTATCCTAGATTTGGAGAAAAGACTAGTGACACCATAAATCAAATTTCTCATTATATTGCAATGTCATTTTATTTATAATATAGTGAGTGGTATTAATTTTATGTTGGGTTTTTTTTTAGAACTTTTTTCATAACATAAATTTGGTACTCTTACTACATAATGTGAGATTTCTCTTATCTCCATTGTTGTTGATTTACTTTTATGTTTCAAATTTATTGTAATTAAATAATTATTATTTAAATATTATATAAAAATTATAATTTTTGAACATCAAGTGATGTCTTAAACCTTGCAAAATAGGTAAAGCCTTATTATTCATCTAGTCATTCAAAAATCTCTTAATGTTTCTATATGTCGCACTTGATCTTATCCTTTATATTTTGCAAGTTAAAGTGTGGGACAAAAATCATGTAGCACTATAGGTAATGTAAGGCCCACCACCCAATGGTGGAGGTTAATGCTCATGACCAATTATTTTGGTCACCTAATATCCAATGTTTTGCTAAGAATCCTTGATATGGAGTAACCTACTAGACCTTGACTCATGAATGCGCATACCTAGTAAATATCAAGGGTAGTTTAGCTTAAGTGAACTAAATTAATAAGGGACTTAATAATTAATTAATGATTTAATTAATTATCGAGTGAAGTCCTATTTAATCCAATAGTTTTGAGGGCACCATGTAGGTTGCTCTCATCGGAGGACTTGGTTTTAAATCAAGTGTATGAATCAAAGTTATGGTTTTGAGAGTTGATATGTCCAGTAATTGTAAACCAGTTTTGTGGGATCACCCTCTGGTGTATCAAACAATCATGATACCTAACTAAGAATGTGTGATGGTCAAATGTAATTGTATTATGATGCATGTGTAGATTGGGAAATTGTATTCTGAAAACTTATTTAAATAGTGGTAAAATTATAATACTAGATGCCTAGGAGAATTTTAATAATGTAAGAACTAATTTGGACAATTGTATTTTGGTAACTTATTTACATAGTGATAAAATTATAATACTAGATGCTTAGGAGAATTTTAATATTATATTAATTGTACAATGTTGGTAAAATATTAATAGTAATATTAGTAAGTACAATGTTAATAACATATTATCATTGTTGGCCTCCTTATAATATTGTTGTTGCTACTGGCGCTTTTGTGGCTTTTTATGGTTGTTGGAGGGCAAGTATGTTTCCCTTTGAGTGTTTTGGTGTTGGGTGGTTGCCCCTTCCGCTTTGTTGCTCCTTGCAGGGTATGTGGGTTTGCTTGGGCTTCCTTGAAGTTTATGGGTTGAAGAAGGGGCTTATTTCTGGTTCTGCTTGGTGTAGTAGGATGTCTTGGGAGCTTTATTTGTTGGTCCTTTCTTCTTCTCACTTCTTCTGGGGTGTTCGTTTCTTCTGTGCATTCACTGTTTGGTGGCTTATCGGCATGGTTGTGGCTTCCTTTTGGGTGGGTGTGTGGGTTTGCTTGGGCTTCCTTGGATTTTATGGGTTGAAGGGGCTTATTTTTGGTTATGCTCGATGTAGTAAGATGGTTTGGGGGCTTTATTTGTTGGCCCTTTCTTCTTCTCATTTTCTCTGGGGTGTTCTTAGCTTCTGCGCCTTCTCTGATTGGTGGCTGTCCTTTGGGGGTTATGCTTGCATGGTTGTGGTTTCCGAATGGTAGGTGGATTTCTTTTCCTATTTTCCTGGTTTGGAGACTATTTTGGGATGCTGTCCCATTTGGTGGAGTGGTTATGGGATGTGTAGAAGTTGTTTCTTCCTTGACTGGGTGAGCTCTTCATTTGTTTATCTGAGGGTTTTGACTATCTCAGCTTCTTCTCTATCTCATTGGCAGAAAAATGATGGACTCGCTATTTTTCTTCTCTCCTTTTACCCTAAAATGTTTTTTTAATTTTTTGGGAGAGGGTCTTTGGTTTGGAATGCCTTTGGAATCTCATTGGTTTGTGATTTTCCAATCTTTGGGGTCTGATATCCTATGTTTACTTCTTCTGACCTCTAGTTTTCATTGTGGTGAGGGATTTGTCATCCTTTGCCTTTGTGGTTCCATGGCACTGCTTTTTGTGCTTCATTTGGTGCATCTTTGGGTTACTCTGGCCTTTCCTATGGAGGTGGTCCTATCTTCTATTAAGGGGGAGATGGATGTGGCTGGTTGTGACCTTCATCCTATAGAGGTGGAGCAGGATGCATCTGGTTTTTCCTGGAAGTACTGTTGGGGGGCTATTAAGGCCATGTTTTGTAGTTGCAAGGGAGTTGTTACTGGACTACATGCTATCTTCTTTTCTTTATCTTCTATAGAGGTGGAGATCTTGAAAAGTAAGTTGATCTTTGTGGTGTTCACTCTCAAGGACAAGGAGTGTTGCAGTCACAACGGTATGGTTGAGCTTGGGTTTCTCTCCTATATAGGTGGAGAGAGAAGATGGTTTTTGAAGATCACTGGTGATGCCTTGTGCACTTGTGGTGACCTTTCCTATAGAGGTGGAAAGGGTGTTTTGCTAGGCTCTAAAACTTCTATTGTTGGAGTTTTTTCAGTGGGTTGTTGGTCCCGTCAAAACCACTGGGTTGTTGTGAGTTGTTGGTCCCTTCAAAACCAATGAGTTCAAGATTAATGTAAATCTTGGTTCTTTTCTAGGCAGGCTGTTGGCTTTTGGTTGGATGTTGGCTTGTTGTTCCCTTGTTGTGTTGTTGTGTGCTTTTGAGTCTATCTTTCAAGCAGCTTGTTCTTCTTGGTGTGGGTTTTGGGTCCCCTTAAAACTTGATGGTTTCGGGTCCATTCAAAACCTATTTTCCCACTAATCAAAAACATATTATCATTAATGTTACTATTAATGATAATAGACTACATTAGTAATAATGATATTAAGAGTAACATTAAAGTTGATAATAATATTGGTATTAATAATCTAAATGATTTTAATAATATAAAAATAATAATTAATAACAATATTTCTATCATATGCATTATTAATATGAAAGGTCATTAACATGAATCTTATAAGAATTTTTTTTTGCTAATAGTCATAATAATAGTATCAACACGAAGAATTATTAATACCCATAGCAGTGTTTCAATTAAACGTGATATTTTAATAAGTGGTTCTAATACAAGTTATTTGAAAATTGTAACTAATCTCGTTTAGCACTAAGCGATGCATCGACACCATTTTTTCATCTAATGCCAATGGTATCAGTAGATAACGTGTTAAAAATTGAACAAATATATGCTAACCTCACCACGATTCTTAACGACTCAATTGATGTCATTTGCAAGAGATTCAACCCCTGCAAGGTGTTGTAATGATAGTTTTATTAAATCAGAAGTTACAACATTTTATTCAAATTGGCTATTCTAAAGTGTTTTACAATTAAGCAGTGTAATCATAGAAATATCTTGGGTGCTAATTATTCCTTAAGCATAAGTTGGTTTGTGGAATCACCATAGGGGTGAGTAATTGTTTGTGTTCCATGAAATCTAGGTTGTTATGGATCGATTTCAATCAATTTAGGGTGTGTGTGATGCACTCTGCACATCTTTTTTAGTTACCTTTCCTCTCTCTACCTTTGGATAAACACGAAGAAATTCTAAAAATAATGCCTTTTGATGCATATAATGTTGTACCATGTTAAACATGGTAGAATAGTTATTTGCACATTTCAAAAAGTGCTTAAAAAAATAGTTTTGTTTTTGTCATTTAGACCAAATTTAGGGCATTACAAGTAAGAATGTGTTAATGACATAAAACCCTTGTGTCATTTCAAAAATTATACTCTTCAATTAATGCAACATGGTTAGCTAAAGGGGCGGAATATGTAAGTGCCCAAAATATGAGATTCAATAAGGCAGATTTCATGATGAAACAACTCCTCGTAATCCAACAAGACATGTCAAAATTAAAATATAACAATTATTTTGTATCTCTTACAAAAATCCTACTTATTAAACCTCCTAAACCCCTCCAACAATCTCTAGTAATTCTTATTTTTCTTTTAATATTTTCCCATACCTTTTTTTTCTTACCTTTTTGAAAATGGTTCTAAATCACCATCTACATCACTTTTGATTAAATGCATAAGTTTTTATTTCATTCCTTTCTTAGTTTTTCTCAATTTAGATATAATTTTAATGTTCCTTATTCCCAACCAAAAAAAAAAAAAATCCTATCCAAAAGGATGAAAGTATCTCCAAAAAGTAGACTACCTTTTTTTCCCTCGAACCATAATAAGACTCAATCATTCATATTTCCTAATGTCCATAAACTTAGATTTTTCTTTTTTTGTCATGGATGCATGTGAAATTCAATTTCTCATTGGAAGAAATAAAAAATTGGCATTGAGGACTTGGCATCCAAATTGCTGCATGTCTACAACAGTAAGCTCTAGTTGTAGATTTCTAGTTTCTTTGCTTAGTAGTTTAGATTATTTTGTTTAATAAATTTATATTGTTATATTTGACTAGTGTAGTTTGATTTTAGCTTAGAGTATATTTAGAATTATATATTTATGTGTGTTTTCATCAACTATGTGTGTGTTTAGTTAATAATTTTCTTACAATTGTTATTATTTAATCATTTTCAACTCAAAGTACTATAATCAATTTATTTATTTTCATGGAAGTAAAACAATCATTTCTAGTCTAAATATTGTCTAAAAATTTAAGATTCCCTCTCCCAATCTATTTTGAAACGCATATGTGAATTAGTGAAGGAAACTTCAAGAAAACCTCTATGTATATCATGAACAAAAATTCTTTTTGAAAACCTTTGACGGAACTATACTAGAAGAAAGAGACTTTTAATATCCTTAATTTACATAGTTTATTCAAAATTAAAATTCTATGGGAGTGGTTTTCAAATATTATTATTTTAAAATAGTTAAGAAGTTTAATTACAAATATGTGCCTAGAAAAAACCCTTACTTTTTTAGGAAAATTAAAACAACTACTTGTACATTAAAGAAAAAATTATTAAAAATTTGTTTCACACTGTTATTAGTTGCACTCATTTTAAATATTGAATTAAAAAAATTAAAAAATAAAATTCTTGCAATATAAACTAGTAATTGGATTTCATGCATTTAAGTACTTATTTTCTCAATTAAATATGATTTTTCACATTTTATTAATTAAATCATTTTCACTCATAAAATTTTCCATTTAACAAAATAACCAATTCAAAAATTGGAAAATATTAAAAACCATTCTAAAATATAAGAAAAAAAGTGAAAGCAAACACTTATGCAAGAATATACATTTACCCATACACATGCATTCATGCAAAATCCACACTACTTCCTTACTTGGGAACATTCTAAGGGCATGAGATAGAATTAAACTTTGTTATCACAATGTCATGCCTAAAAGATAGATATCATCCACATCATTGGAAAGATGTAGAAGTGGGAACCCAAGGAGGAGGAGACCATTTAGCACAACTCTAAGAATATTGTTGGAATTTTTCACTACACCCACATCTTTGGCCTTGACATGGGGACTAGCCATGGATTAGGAATGGAAGAACTTGAGTGATTATGTATGGAGTATTTCTCCAATGATCTAATAGGGCTTCAAGGTGGGCCACTACCAAACTCACTTTGTTAGTTTTTATCTATATATGTAGAAGCTAATTGGATAAAACAAAAGATGTGGATTAAGTTAAAAAATGCTTGTCATTTGAGTTATTAGAGAATAAGGTGACATTTCTATTCTTCAAATAGTGAACAAAATATCCATTATGAAAGTATGTCACAGGTCTAAGTAAATTCAACAAGAAGTTAAGGCCCACAGCCCAACAAAATATTGTTAGGTGGAAAAATATACTTGAAAGGGCTTGAAGAAGCCATGAATCCATGACGAGGCTAATTAAGCTCTAGAATAAAACCCAAAAAGATGTTTGACAGTCTCAATTTTTAAAAAAAAATTGAAACACTTAAGATTAGAACTACTATGTGAATAAAGAGTTTGCCAAGAAAGCCTTGATAAAGAATACATGAATCAAACGAGGCAAGCTTAGATTCCACACTAGCTTTCTAAACTATCTGAAATCTCTTACTCCAAACATGGATAAAAAGGCTAAGACACCAATGCTCCTTTAGCTTCTAAATCATAGGCAAGTGAGGGAAGAGTTAATTATAGCCTTTGCTCTAGGAAAATATTTATAGAAGTGTGTGTCTAAAAATAATTTCTAGTCCCTCCACCTTGGCCAGTTTGATTGAATTACAATATTATTCTAAAATTCAAAAGGCATAACCTCTAGGGTCTCCTAAAAGGATTCCTTATCTTAACTACTTAAGTTATACTTGGCTCTAGGTTGTGGCCAAGAAAGTCAAGAAGTTTATTTAGCCCGTATAAATCATGAATAGTTTAAATTCCTCATCTAAAAATAAGTAAATCTAAGGAATCTTGACCAATAGAATATTAAAGAGGGAAGATAATCACTAGAAACCACATCTCAAACAACTTTACTATTCCAAATGAGCCAAAATGGAATAGCTTCCCATACCTCCCATATGTTTTTAGCAATCTTAACAGACATAAAGATGATAAAAGATTTTAAAAACCCAAACTCTCTTAAATCATATACAACTGTAGAGAAGACTAAAAAGTATATCATTTCTTAGAAGAATATTTTGTGCCTCATTACTTTCAATGCACTTAATAACTTATTTAACAAAAAAAAAAAAAGAGAAAGGCAATGCCATACCATTACACATCAATCAAGCTTAAGGTCCGAGATTTTTTTATGAACATAAATGCCAAATCACATGATGAAAACCCTTACTTTGGCCAAACTGCCCAATAACTTATTTAACACGGAGAGCAATGCCTTTCCATTACACATCAATAAGCCTAAGCTCCCAGATTTTTTCAGGAGGCAATATAAATACCAAATCACATGATGAAAACCCTCACTTTGATCAAACTGACCAAAAAAACCCAACAAAAAGAATAATACACAAGAGACTGAAAACACTCAAGAAATGCATTTCTTTAAACCCACTTTTCAAAATGGAAGTGCCCGATTCTATATAGCAATCAAATAACAATTGTATCTATAAATGAAGTGAGTAAAATCGAATATGCAGCCACTATTTATTACCATTGCAGAGAGCTACACATCTTTTATTATGGGTTAAGAGATCAGTGTACATTACCCATTTGAACTGTACTAATGTAATAATTAGCCATTACCGGTTTGTGGTGCACCCTCCTGAACCATATCTGCTGGAAGTGCTGCTGGGTCAAGCTCCCAACAATTTCTTGGTATATTCAGAGCATCATTCGCTTTAAGTCTGCGTGCTGGCACCTTATGTGAGAATCTCAGCATGTTTTTCTCTGTAACACTTTCAATCTCCATCCTTTCGAACAGAGTCTTGTATTTCCCCAGCTTCACAAGAGGAACAATATCGATCCCAACCTCATTTACAGAATCGTTGCGAATCTCTACAAGGAGATATTTATGTCCCTATACAGAGCCCAAACATCTCCCCTTCTTGGCATAATTTTAACCCCTCCCTTGGATTTCTCCCAACTCACAATGTGAGAGAAAACATTGATGCTGTTGATAGTAATAGCATTTTGAAACTTGAAATCTCCACACCCCTTATAAAACCCTGCTTTGTGCCATTTAATAAGAGCGGGCTCTTTATTGAGCATTGAGTCAAGCCAAGTTATCTGCACCTTAAATGGATAAAAGGAACAAATCTTCCGTATCCGAGCATAAAACCGAGGCATTCCATCCTCATCATCATATGCAGCCCAAATCTGGTCTACCTCAAATGACTCTTCTGCTCTGTCTCCATCAAAATCAGAAAAATCTCCATCTGGCACAGCCATCATCTTCTCCTTTTTATCTCTCTTAGTTTTTCTTCTTACGCTATTCCCGTTGTTAGTCTACCCTATCACTCTCCCTGTATATTCTGAGCTTTCAATGCCATCTTCCTGGCACCTTCGAAATCCTGGGCTTCAAATTTTTTCTCTGCAATTTCCTTGGCCTTTCTGGCCTCATCTTGATAGCAGTCCATTAGCAATGCCTGTACAACTATTCTTGGCTTCCAAGGCTGACGGGAGACGTATGAAGTAGCACAGAAAAGCAATTGTTACTGCCCAGAAATAGTATGAAGAAATTTGGATCCCAACTTCTATCAATGTACATAATTTTCTCAGGTGGAATTAAAACGTGCAATGCACTCATTCGAAGGAGTGATGAGATTATTCCTGAGTTATTCATCATAAAAGGTCATTCGGTTTCTGTTAGAAAGCTCGTGAATCCTTTCGTCGGCTTAAAGATCATGAAATTGAGCCCATACCAAAACTAAAACTAATCGCCAAATGATGTTATTCAATCATATATCTTAATGTAAGTTCATAATAAAATAGTGCCTCTTTCACACATTTTAAAGAAAATTCTTAAAACATTAATATTTGTGCTTTTAAAATGTTCAGTGGCATAGCCACTTTTATTTATAATAAAAAAAAAATATTTGTACTTAGAAAAATAGTTGTGACAGTATATTGTGCCTTTAAATAAAAAGATAAAAATTGTTACTATTTTTTTTTTAAAATATTTCACTCAACAATAATATACATGAGTTAATCATCAGATGATATATAAAATTATTACAATTTGATAATATTAAATTATATAAAGTAATTTAAAATGTTTATCATATATCTTAATGTAAGTTCATAATAAAATAGTGCCTCTTAATCATTCAATCTTTGAGTAGGAAATAATGGCAGTAAACCTGATATAAGAAATTGGAGGAACTGGCTAAAATATTGCAGAAAATAATGATTTTTTGACACTTCTGTGAATTATCACTCATTAGGATGCGTTGCATCGGACAAATTACGTGAGAGTGGGATAATAGATGTTTCTCTACAAAAGACAGTACCTCTTTCACACATTTTAAAGAAAATTCTTAAAACATTAATATTTGTGCTTTTAAAATGTTCAGTGGCATAGAAACTTTTATTTTAAAAATAAATAAATAAATAAATAATATTTGTGCTTAGAAAAATAGTTGTGACAATATATTTTGCCCTTAAATAAAAAGGTAAAAATTGTTACTATTTTTTTTAAAAAATATTTCACTCAACAATAATATACATGAGTTAATCATTAGATGATATATAAAATTATTACAATTTGATAATATTAAATTATATAAAGTAATTTAAAATGTTTATCATATATCTTAATGTAAGTTCATAATAAAATAGTGCCTCTTAATCATTCAATCTTTGAGTAGGAAATAATGGCACTAAACTTGATATAAGAAACTGAAGGAACGGCTAAAATATTGCAGAAAATAATGATTTTTCGACACTTCTATGAATTATCACTCATTAGGATGCATTGCATCGGAGTGAGAGTGGGATAATAGATGTTTCTCTACAAAAGACAGTACCTCTTTCACACATTTTAAAGAAAATTCTTAAAACATTAATATTTGTGCTTTTAAAATGTTCACTGGCATAGCCACTTTTATTTATAAAAAAATAAAATAAAATAAAAATATTTGTGCTTAGAAAATAGTTGTGAGAGTATATTTTGCCCTTAAATAAAAAGGTAAAAATTGTTACTATTTTTTTTTTTTTAAATATTTCACTCAACAATAATATACATGAGTTAATCATCAGATGATATATAAAATTATTACAATTTGATAATATTAAATTATATAAAGTAATTTAATATGTTTTCCTTTTCAATTAAATATTATAAATTAAAATAATAATTTAATTTAAAAATAATATATGTAATTATGTTACTTTTGATTTTAGTATGTAATTTGATTATTTTATTTAACCTACTAAATAAGGACACATCTGTCACTCAAACATGTTATATTATTCTCTTCAAAACCTATTTGACTCAATTCTCAATAAATTTACTTGCCTTAGACAAGATGGCAATTTTGATCATTTCCATTGATAAGATCATTGGCATAATGGCATTGGTTGCTTTCAAATTTTAAACTCATGCATTCTGAATTTGACAATCTTGATATTTGACTAACACCTATTAACATGGGGGCTAAAGTTGAAAAGTGTGTTTCTAAGGTATGTTTTTAAAAGCTTCATCTTAGGACATGTAAATCATCAGGTCATTGGAGCATTTTTATGAAAAGAGCATACACTCTCTTCTCCCTTATGTGTACTTAGTCATTAGTCACCCTATATCAAGCATCGACAATCACTTAAGTTCAACAATCAACAATCAACATTCATCAACATACATTAGCGATTAGAAATCAATAATCAATGGTTGATTTAATAATGTTCACTATTAGTATCACCACACATTGGCATTCATTACCTTCTCATTCATCTCTTTTAGTTTCATTGTTAACTTGATCCTAAGGCTTGACTAAAGTGCAAGGAAGTCTAGAATTTCAACCCTAACATAGCAAACCCCATGGTACTTCTTATTATCACCATTATTTATTTTACTTAAGGTATTAGCAAGTGAGCAATTTTTGCAAGTACTAAGGTTAAAATTTTGTAATAGATGGGATCACTAAAAAAAAATAGGATTATACCACTAGGAAGATGGGATCAATGTCATGGTTTTTATCCCTAACACTCAAATTTGTAAGATCCAATTGCCTCAACCTCTAATCAATTCTATATTTTGTCTATAGGACGCTATCCTAGCATGCTAATAGATAAAGTTGCATCACAAGGTATATAAACCCTAATCCCTTACAATTTTAATTTATCACACTTTCAATTATAGTCACATTTAGATTAATTTTAATGAATTAATCATACTTATCTCGAAAATCTAGGATGGTCACTTACATGTAAATAATTTATGTAATCAATTGGCATACATATCTTTGCAGACTCATTTTATTTCTCTCCATTTTTGTGAAACCATGACATCCACACCTCACCTTCAAGATTAGATCTAATATTTCTAGGTTTGAACTTAGTTGATTGTCACATTGTGGATCCCCTTGTTATTTGCGATTCATTTATTCACCTTTCACTATATATTGTAAGGGTGAAAGTTCAACATTGTGTTGCACTTTTATAAAGGAAACAAACAATACCGATCTAACTTTTTAACTTGAATCACTAGATTGTGACATATATGTTTTAAATTTTGTAATGGTGTAAACTAATACAATATAGATTTTGAAGTGTCTTTTATGTTTATATATTTTAATTTTAATTTAAAAATTATTTAAATGTAGTTTTTATATAAATTAAAATTATAATTTAGTTATTTATAAAATGTTAAAAATTAGGTTAAGTGGGATGTTGCTCTTTATATAGTAATTTTTTTCCTTCATTCTTTTTTGTATGTATAACTTGAAATTTTAATGCATGGATTTCTTTTTCACTGTATTAAATATATTTTTAAATAGATTTTAAAAATTTGCATACTAAAAACACGACTATTCCAATGGGACGTCACTTTATATATCTCTTCTCTAGTACATCATATTTATTTTTTAATAAACAATATCATTTCTTCTTGACAAGACAATCAACATTATGTTTTGGTGTTGATGACCTACTTTTAGTAAAAAATTTAAAAAAATATAAACAATAATTAAATATTAAAAATTATATATTTAAAAACTACAATAATAGATCTGCAAAATAATATTTTTTTATGTTTTTCTAAAATGTTTACATAAGAGTTGTGAAAGCATCAAATTTTTGAACATTTTCTTTTTTGCTAAATTGACCCCAAAAGCGATGGTACATATATATTTAGTGGATAATTCTGATTGGGAAAATTGTGGCTCATATCTAATTAGCTACTATTAATCCAACTAGACCATGTTTTTTACCAAAATTGTCATTCAATTAGGACACTTAAATGTACTTTTGTTGATAAATTGGCCTAAAGTGTGATAAAACTTTGAACTTTTACATATAATCAAACCCTATCCTTGGCTTATTTCCATTCTCATATCAAGATGTTCATGTGCTTTCATAGTTTGTTGTATCTCACTCTCTAATCCATAAGGACACCATCTACTTCTACCACATGGATGATGCTCCATGCTTTATGAATTTATTGGTTCATAATGCATATACTTTAACTCTTTCATAGAGCTTGTTGGCACCTTTCCTTTCATGTCAGAGGATTTCACTTCATTTTTTCATGACATCTATGATGATTTTGTTGGAAATATGTGCCTCAAACAATACAGGCTGAAACCTCCATTAGAGCCAAGTCGGTGTGACATCTACATTGTTTGGCCGACTAGCAGTTTGATTCATTCTGTTTTGAACAAGTCAATGTGACCTTGTTACTGGGTAAAAGTACAAAGTTGTGTCACACTTTCAGGGAACTTATCAGCACAACTGAATTTAAGTATTTCTAACTAAATATCAATTTTGGTGAAACATATGATCTAGTAAGATTCATTCTAGCTAAGTTAGATGCTTCCACAACTTTTTCAACTAGAATTGTTGGCTAAAAATGTATGGAGCACCACTTTAAGTCCAATTTACCAAAAAAAAAAATTATTTGAAAAACTTGAAGTTTCAATAATTCCTGCTAATGTAAACAACATTTTAAAAAAAATATAAAAATACCCTTTTGTAAATCCATAAGTGTAGTTTTCAAAAATATATTTATTTTAATAGTTTAATTAAATTTTATATTTTATATTTTATTTTTACTAAAAGTAGATTTTCCGCACAAAATAATAGGTTGATTACTATGCCAAGGAAAAATACTAAAACTTATTAAAAAAAAAAGAAAAAAGTATGATGCACTAGATAAAAGAATATATTTTAAGATGGTATAATGTTGTTTCCATTTTAGATAAATATTTAATATGAAAGTTAACATCCGATGAAAACAATTTTTTTTAATTCACGCACATTTTAATATTTATTTAAAAATATATATTTATCAAAATTGGAAAAAAATGTATCCATGCACTAAAATTTCAAGTTATAAACACAAAAAAAATTTGAGAGAAAAAAAAGAAAATTTATTATAAAAAGTTTGACGTCCCATGCAACTTCATTTTTCAACATTTTATCAGCAACTAAATTATAGTTTTAATTTATTACAAACTAGTTTAAAATAATTTTTATATTTTTTTAAAAAATACAAACATAAAATATACTAAAAAATACATATTTTACTAGTTTACATCATTTCAAAATTCAAAACATATATGCCACTTTTTAGTGATTCAAGTTTAAAAATTGGATCAACGTTGGTCATTTCCTTTATAAAATGTGACAATTTTGTGCTTTTACCCTATTACTATCTTGCCGAAAGGTTCACTTTGGTCTATCGCTGTGACATAGTGTATTTGCTATGATCTCTTAGCGCTCGGGAGACCTCTGGCCGAAAGGCCATTCAATCGTGTATCAGGGAGAGTCTTGGCAACCATGATCTTCGGTGTAGCATGGCGGCTCGGTGAAGAGTCTCAGGGAAAGCTAATGTCTCACCGACAGAAATATTGCTTGTGTCTTCGCTGTAACATATGGCTCGGTGAGAAGTCCCAGTGAATAGAGAAGGTCTTGCCGACGGAGACACATCCAAACGTTCTTCGGTGTAACACAAAGGGTTTTGGAGAAACTTCTTAGCGACTGAAGGATGTCTTGCCGATAGCCAATGGCTATCAAGGTAACTCAAAGATCCTGGGAAGACGTCTCAACAAACATTGAAGGTCTCACCGATAGAAACATTTTTTGAAGTCTTCAGTGTAGCTCTTGGTTAATGATGGTCATCGGTGGAACACAGTGGTTTCGGTAAGAAGTCCCAGTGACTTTGATGATTCTTGCCGATGATGAAGAGCCTTCAAGGTAAGTCTTGGAGTTCGTTATGTTCTCTCAGTGAAGGGTGTATGTCTTGGTGACTGTTGATAGCTTTGGGGTGACAATAGAGATCTCGGAGAAACCTCTTGATGATATTGGTATGTCTTGTCGACTATCCTTTGGAGCTTGATATGACTTGTGTCTACAGTATAACTTTGGTGACTTGCTATGATCTTCTGGCGAATGCGATAGGTCTGGGCGACTGCTTGGTGACTCGGTGTAACTCATGAAGCTCGATAGAACGTCTTAGCGATAATAGAGACTCTTGGCGACATCGGTATGAAGGATATGCGGCATTGGCGAGACACTGTTAGTGTCTCACTGAGATGCCAGTACAATGCAAATTCTGTTGACCGAGTAAGACTATATGATGTGGCATCTCGTGGACGAATAGGAGGAGCCGAATGGGAACAGTTGGAAGATAGTCAGTTGTGACGGTTCCGTGAGGAAGTTTGACAGTTAGGGAATGCCATGGATATACTCAGAGATTGTATTTTGTGATCGGTTGGATTATTCGATTGGCTCATTGGTTGATTCGACAGATTGTTGTTGATCAGTGAATGAATTCTAATCTGTAAAGGCTGTAACTTGAAAGTTTATGTTCGAAGAATGTTCATGGTGAATGTTGTTATATAATGACACCAGAAAGATAAGTCTGAAATTTGTATGTAATTTTTGTTATTGTAATACACAGTGATTTCTCTTGGTGTGGTGGGTTTTTCTCCCGTAAGGGTTTTCCCACGCATATCTGGTGTTCATGTGTGATTGTCAAATTCTCTGTTTCTATTATCTGCTTCATAGTGCATCTTAGTTGGACTGTAATTGTAAATTTTAAAGTGTATCTGCATTCTTTCCTGAGGTATTAATGTTAGGAGAATTGTTTTCCACATCTAATTTTCCTTACAAGTGGTATCGGAGCCTGGCCAATTGTGTTATCCTTGTGGGTATGTTGGGTTTTTTGTGTCAATTCTATTCAGTGGGAGTCTTGTAGAGTTTTTAAATTTCTAATTACAGATTGAGATGGCTAGTACATCTAGTAAGATTGAAATAAAGAAATTCAATGGCAATAACTTTGAGTTGTGGAAACTCAAGATGGAGGATCTTTTAGTGGATCGTGATCTTTGGATTGTTGTGGCTGGAGTGAAACCTATAGGCATGAAGCAAGAAGATTGGGACCTTGCAGATAGGAATTCTAAGGGGCTGATAAGGCTCTGTTTGGCAGACTCAATGCTCCTAAATGTGCATGAGGAGAAGACTGCATCTTCTTTGTGGAAGAGACTGGCATCTATTTATCAGGGGAAGTCCTTGGTGAATAAATTGTTCCTGAGGAAGAAATTGTATTCTTTGAGAATGCAGGAAGGAGGGTCTGTAGCTGATCATTTGAATGCATTTAACATGCTACTTGCTCAATTAACATTTGTTGGTGTGAATACTGAAGAAGAGGATCGATGTATGCTACTATTGTGTTCTTTTCCAAACTCATGGGATCATCTAGTGATGGCTATTGGGAGTACAACATCCAGTTTCAAGATGGAAGATATTGTTGGTTCTTTGCTGTTAGAAGAAATAAGAAGGAAGTCTTCTGAGATGGCAAAGGAGGCTCTTGCTGTCAGAGGAAGGTCAAAGGAGAAAGGCAAGAAGAAGGACAGGAAGTCCAAATCAAAATTAGAGGGGAAATCAAAGTCTCCTGGCAAGAAGTCCAAGGTGAAGTGTTGGAACTGTGGGAAACCTGGTCATGTTCGAAAGGATTGTAAAGAGGAGAAAAAGAAGAAGAAGGGATCTTCTAACAATGGTTCTTCTCACAGTGATGGTGACGCCTTCATTGCAGCCTTGGCTACATAGGCATCAGATGATGTCTGGCTGATTGATTCTGGAGCATCGTTCCACATGACATCTCATAGAGAGTGGTTCACAAAGTATGAAGAATATGATGGTGGAAAGGTGTATTTAGCAAGTGATTCAACTTTGGAGATTTTTGGTCGTGGAAGAGTCTGGATACAATTCCCAGGTGGCAAAGTAAAGGGAATCAATAATGTTATGCACATACCAAGTCTGGCTTGAAATCTATTGTCTGTAAGTATGCTAAATGATATTGGTGTACAATTTACGTTCTCTAGAAATGGCTGCAAGATGACTAGAGGTTCAATGGTGTTGGCTAGAGGTGCTCGAATTGGTACCCTGTACAAGCTGGATGCACAGGCTGTTCAATGTAACAATGTCTCTAGAAAGTCACTGAAGGCTGCTCATGGAGGTAAAGAGGGAAATATCCCTAATTATGTAAACTCTATGGAAGTAAAACTTCCTGCAGAGAAGACTATGCTTTGGCATCATAGGTTAGGCCACATAGGAGAAAAAGGTTTAAAAACCTTGAAGAATAAAAACTTGGTTGAGGGGCTTGAAGATTGTAATCTTGAATTTGAATACGTGAACCTTGTATATATATGGAAAGCGCACCGTGTTTCATTTTATTCTAGTCCTCATAAATCTTCTGGTTTGTTAGACTATATTCATTCGAATGTGTTTGGTCCAGTAGATGTTCCTTCTTTGTCTAAATCAAGATACTATGTGTCGTTTCATTGATGATTATTCAAGAAGAGCATTTGTTTATTTTTTGAAAAGTAAATCAAAGTGTTCAGTTGATTTAAAGAATTTAAAACCTTGTTGAAAATCATCTTGGTAGAAAAATAAAATGCTTAAGGACTAAAATGGCCGGTGAATGCGCTATGATGAATTTGAAAGATATTAGAAAGACCATGGAATTAAAAGACACAAGACTACACATTATACTCTGTGAGAATGGAGTTAGAAGGTTCAATAGAACTGATCCATGGAGAGAGCATGGAAATTGCTCTCAGTGGTGCTGGCTTGGAGGGAGAAATTATGAAATTTTGGTATCTCTGCATGTTATTTAATTAATCATTCTCAAATTCTACTCTTGTTGAGAAAAACACTTTTGGAAGTGTGAGTGCAGTAAGCCCTCTCTAAGACATATTCAAATTTTTGGCTATGAGGAATATGCTCATGTGTCGGATGTGAAAATATCTAAATTGGAGAACAAGGCTGTCAAATGTATTTTTATTGGCTATAGCGCTGTCATAAAAGTATACAAGCTTTGGAATCCTGATATAGAGAAGGTTGTACACAGCAGAAGTGTAATCTTTCATGAGTTGAAACCTTCCACTTTGGATCTGGGTAGAGACAAAGTCATAAAATAATAAGATGTAGCATTAATTCTCTACACGGAGAAAGGAATTGAAATTCAAAATTACGAATCAGGAGAGCCTCGGCCGATTCGAAAGTTGAAGAAACAGCAAACCTGACCTCAATAACCAGGGAGGTCAGCAGGAAAAACAACTAGATAGGCAGGTTTTCATTGATTTGGCGTTTCTACTTGTGCCTATGCTTTGATTTCTACTTGATGAACCCTAAGGACTATAAAAAGAGAATTAGAATCTGATTGACTCTCTTGGTTAAAACCATAGGGAAAAAGATGTATCAGTAGATAAAAAATGAAACTTTGGAGTTTGGTGCCCACTACGAAGCTGAAAAACACGTAGACACTAAATGCGTTATTCTAAGAAAAAAGGTCGTCACGGATAGCAATGTAGAAAAATACAAAACAAGGCCCAGTTTGCAAGGGGTTATTCAGGGTGGGGAATTGACTATGGGGAAATATTTTCTCCTGTAGCAAAGCTGACATCCATTAGATTTCTATTGTCACTTGCAGCAGCGTATGACTTAGAGGTTGAACAGATAGATGTGAAGACAGCATTTCTTCATGGTGATCTTGAAGAAGAAATCTATATGTCCCAACAGGCACTTTGTTGAGAAAGGTGAAAAGCGGTATGCAATTAAAGGGAATCTTTGTATGGGTTAAAAGCGGTTACCTAGAATGTAGTGCAGAGAAATTTACATTACACTTTTTGTATCTTTAAGTTGTGAGATCAAAATCTGATCACTATGTATATTATAAAGTTGAAGGTGATCAAGTACTTGTTATTTCTCTTTATGTTGATGATATGCTATTCATAGGAAATAGCAAGCTAATGATTTATGATCTTAAGTCTCAGTTGTCTTCTAAGTTCAAAATGAAGGATCTTGGTGCAGCAAGGTATATTCTGGGGATGAAGATAACTAGGGATAGGAAGAATAGAAAGTTTTGGCTTTCGGTCGAGTAAGTATGTCCGGAATTTATTCTTGAGGGAATTTGTATGAATGATTACCGCTGATTAGTTGTTCTAGTCATCACGGCGGGAACAAAGCTCTGTTGAGGGGCTGTCCAAAATCTCCTAGAATGGAGGACATGACGGTACCCTATGCTGAATGCGATGAGGCGGTCTCATGTATGCAATAAAGTGCAGTACAAGACCGAGACATTACTTAAGGTGGGGAGTTCTTAGTAGTTTATGGCTAATCTAGGAGAACACATTGGGATGCTATAGAAAAGAGTTTTTCAAATATTTGAAGGGAACTTCAGATTTTTGCATTGTATTACCATAAGAGCTTAGTTTGAATCTATGGAATCTCACTTGTCGAGGCTATGTGGATTACGATTAGGCGGGGGACATTGACGTGGGGAGGTCTACGGTGGATACATTTTCATGATGAATGGTAGTGCAGGTGAGTTGGATGAGCAAGTGGCTGAGTTGTAGTCACTTTGTCCACCCTGAGGAGGTTGAATACATGGTAGCTACTCATGCTTATGCAAAAAGCCCGTATGTTTGAAATGTTTGTGTTCTAACATTGGTTTTGACGTAGGGGAAATAACTATTTTTTGTAACAGTTAGAGTGCAATTTGTCTGGAAAAGAACCCTACTTTCCATGCCAGAACAAAACATATTGATGTACAGTACCACTTTGTACGAGATATGGTGGAGGATGGAAAAGTCAGTTTGGAAAATTTTGATACTCTAGAGAATGTTACAGATGCATTGACGAAGCCAGTGAGCATAGACAAGTTCAGGTGGTGTGCCAGTTCGATGGGCCTTCGTGCCCATGATTTTTAGTAAGTTTTATTTGTGCTCTGAAGGTGCCTGTATAATCTTCGTCAAGTGGGAGATTGTTGGAAATATGTGCCTCAAACAATACAGGCTGAAACCTCCATTAGAGCCAAGTCAGTGTGACATCTACATTGTCTAGCCGACTAGCAGTTTGATTCATTCTGTTTTGAACAGGTCGTTGTGACCTTGTTACTATCTTGCCGAAAGGTTCACTTTGGTCTATCTCTGTGACATAGTGTATTTGCTATGATCTCTTAGCGCTCGGGAGACCTCTGGTCGAAAGGCCATTCAATCATGTATCGGGGAGACTCTTGGCGACCATGATCTTCGGTGTAACACAACGGCTCGGTGAAGAGTCTCACCGAAAGCTAATGTCTCACCGATAGGAATACTACTAGTGTCTTCACCATAACATATGGCTCGGTGAGAAGTCCCAGTGAATAGAGAAGGTCTTGCCGACAGAGGCACATCCAAACGTTCTTCAGTGTAACACAAAGGGTTTCGAAGAAAAGTCTTAGCGACTGAAGGGTGTCTTGTCAATAGCCGATGGCTATCGAGGTAACTCAAAGATCTCGGGAAGACGTCTCAGTGAACATTGAAGGTCTCACCAATAGAAACATTTTTTGAAGTCTTCGGTGTAGCTCTTGGCGAATGATGGTCATCGGTGGAACACGATGGTTTCAGTAAGCAGTCCCAGTGACTATGATGATTCTTGCCGATGATGAAGAGCCTTCGGGGTAAGTCTTGGAGTTCGGTATGTTATCTCAATGAAGGGTGTATGTCTTGGTGACTATTGATAGGTTCAAGGTGACAATAGAGATCTCGGAGAAACCTCTTGATGATATCGATATGTCTTGTCGACTATCCTTTGGAGCTTGATATGACTTGTGTCTTCGGTATAACTTTGGTGACTTGCTATGATCTTCTGGCGAATGCGATAGGTCTGGGCGACTGCTTGGTGACTCAGTGTAACTCATGAAGCTCGATAGAACATCTTAGCGATAACAAAGACTCTTGGCGACATCGGTATGAAGGATATGCGACATCGGCGAGACACTGTTAGTGTCTCACCGAGATGCCATTACAGTGCAAATTCTGTTGACTGAGTAAGACTATCTGATGTGGCATCTCGTGGATGAATAGGAGGAGCCAAATGGGAACAGTTGGAAGACAGTCAGTTGCGACAGTTCCGTGAGGAAGTTTGGCAGTCAGGGAATGCCATGGATATACTCAGAGATTACAGTTTGTGATCGGTTGGATTATTCAATTGGCTCGTTGGTTGATTCGACAGATTGTTGTTGATCAGTGAATGAATTCTAATCTGTAAAGGTTGTAACTTGAAAGTTTTTGTTTGAAGAATGTTCATGGTGAATGCTGTTGTATAATGACACCAGAAAGATAAGTCTGGAATTTGTATGTAATTTCTGTTACTGTAATACAAAGTGATTTCTCTTGGTGTGGTGGGTTTTCCCATGTATATCTGGTGTTCATGTGTGATTTTCAAATACTTTGTTTTTGTTATCTACTTCATAGTGCATCTTAGTTGGACTATAATTGTAAATTTTAAAGTGTATTTGCATTCTTTCCTGAGGTATTTACGTTAGGAGAATTATTTTTTGCATCTAATTTTCCTTACAGATTTTACTCCTTAGATGAAAACACAAAGGTCAAGAATTTAAATATGATGTTAACTAATTATTTATGACATACAATTTCCTATCCAAGTAAGTTGTGATTGATCAATCAAAGTTACAATGCAAGAATGTCTACATAGGAAGATCTAATTTTATTTATTGAGAAAAATAGAGTCGCCATTCTTCGTGTATGGCAAATGATATGGCAAATGTGTGACTCCTTTTAGCCAACTAAGTCAAGAAGGTTCATTTCCTCTCCATATTTTATTATTAGTGGAGGTCACTAGTGCTATCATTCCCCAATAGACTGTGGCCCCATAAATCGAGTGAATAAATGACATTGGCAACCCTATCAATCATATTCATGTCCCTATAGGTTGAGTTCTCCCAAGCACATAATAAAGCAATGCCCTAAACCACTCAAGCATTGAGAGCATACCCCCTTCCTTTTATGAATTTATCTCAAATTCAATGGTTTATCTATTAGTATAAAGTGGTTGGTTGGCCTATTGTCCTCTCCCTTTCGATAGGTAGGTATGTCAAGTGCCACCAATTAGCTTGTCAATATAAAGTGATTGGCTGGCCAATTACCCTCTCTTACCGACCAACCAACTAATCAATCAATAGGTAGGGTGAGCTACCCCCTACCTTATTGATACATTTGATAGTTTTGATAGAGTGATCATTCATCTTAGAAACATCACTTAGTGTTACCACATAATATGTCAATATTTCATATTGGATCAATTTCTTAATTCCATGTTGGTAGGCACTTGTTTATCATTTGGTTGTTCATACCCTTAATCCCATTCAATTGTGAATCCCATTTTGGTAGATATGAACCACCTAGGTCTCTAATTTTTACTCCCCATTCTACACTAGAGAACACCCTTACTCAATCCAATCAGTTTGTCCCTCACTCATGGGAAGTGATTTTTAAAGAACCACATCAAGTGAATTCCTAAACATGAAATGCTCCCTATCTTTGCACGACATAAGATATGTGCCCTTTAACTCTTTCACAACAAACAAGGGCCCAAATGAAAAAGTTAGCTTAAATCTATGCAAAGTTCTACCATCCATGCCTATTTGAATCAATGGTATTATTTTGGTGCATTTATTTTCCTCACATTTAGTTTATTACTTTATTGTGTTGCATGCAACTAAGATAGAATAAGCTTGCTTAGCTAGGTATCTTCTTCGGTAGCTAGTATCTCCCTTGCAAATTAGTAGGCATTTACTAAGGGAAGTAACATGCACTTTGTAATGTCCACTCCAAAGTGAGACATTTGTATTCAGTAGATTAGCCTATTATTACGACCCTTGTAGGCTAATGAAGGTGATGAGAGGGTCTTTTGAGGATTGTATCACCTCCAACATTCAATGAAGATTAGATCTGGCTCTCGTTTGAAGCTTCTGGGACTCAATTTTCTCAACTTACTATTTATAGTAAGTCAGACATGGACAAAATGATACCCTTACTATTTTTAGTAAGGCACGTGATCATATGGAGAATCATCAGATGAGTTCCTAGTTCAGATGGCATATTGAGAAATGGTGCATTTAATAAGTTATTAATATTATTTTAATGTTATTTAATTTCCTTTTTGGAGAAGTTCGACTTTCTCATGAAGGCATATATATTTTCACTTTGGAGTTATTTGGGATTCATTCAATTGAGATTGTTGTTGATGAAATTTTTTCTGAGAGTGGAAGCCAAGGGTTTTCAATCCTCGTGCCATTGGAGAACATTTCTTCTTCAGTGTTTGCAGCCATTTGAAGCAGTGAAATACCTGTTGAATTTGGTATTCTGGAGGGCATCATTTAGATGTTCTATTGTGCTGATTGGAAAGACAAAAAGGGTTTGATTAAATTGATCAGAGATTGCAATAATTAGAGTAGGAAATTGCAGATTATCTACAACCATAATAAATCAGATTTCAAAAAGGGACAGTTTGGGGTTTCAGCCATTCCCTATTATAGCAGGTCGGCCTTTCAAGGAGAGGGGTGATTATAGCAGGCCGGCCTTTCAAAAAATCAGTAAAAATGTACAAAGGGGGCACCCAAGATTAAGGAAGACATCCATACTCTCTGTCATAAAAAAGGCAGCATTTTCAAGGAGATTCGAGCCTATTATGAGTTGCTTTTTGGGCTGGAAGTTAAGATCCGCAGCTGCATGTCTACACATTATTTTAGGAATGATTGTAATAACTTGTTCTATTGAATATTGATCAAATAGATATATATTGGAGGAGTTAGTATCTTAGTTTCTTGTATTCCTTCATGTTTTTGCATTTTATTCCCTTGCATATATTTCAAAAAACACAAAAAAAGCAGAAAACCCTCGTTAAACATCAAACACACAAAACAAAAAAATCAGCATAAAAAATAAGGGCACGAAGCGTTCTTACACACTTGCATCATGTGACTTGTACTTTCCTATTTTGGTGGAGACTTTTACTATGTTTAATTTCTCCTTTAAACCCACATTGGTTGTACATTCACATCTCTTGGTGGTGTATCTCATTGTATTGTGTCCTCTATGTTGGAATAGCAAACATATTGCACTCTTCAATCTTCAATTGTGCATTTGCTTATGTGGCTTGATCTTGTCATCAAAATTCTAGGAATTTTTCTCCATCGGAAAATCTCACAATTACGTATTATGGGAGAGAAGTGAGTGTTAGCAAATGAAGATTTTGTCCCATTATTACCAAATAAGTACTAACATAAAAATCAAACAACCTTGGAACCAACTACATTGATTTGAAAAGGATATGAACATTGCCTAACCCAACTGGTACTATTTGTATTTTTGACGATGCATTCCTACTAATCAATGGTCTTGCATAGGAATGAATAGATTGTTCAAGGTAGTGATGGCCTTGACCATAAATTTGACAAAAGTGAATTACCTCTATTTGACACCATTGGAAATTGGTTGAGTATCAAAAGTTGTCAATGGTTTAGATTAGTTGTTAGGTTGGTTCCTAAGCACTTTGTTATTTCAAACACTCCATTATTTTAAGCACTACACTACACTATAACTTTCCTTTTCTTTAAGAACTACAATGCATAAACAACAGTTAAAATGAGGTTTTCGCCCCTTTTGTTGGAAAAAGGAGCTCAATCAAGAAAAGGTTTGCCTTCCTTCAAGATGCACTTGATCAAGAAAGGGTAGATGTACTTGATCGATAGAGGGTAAGCTTGATCGACTCCATTGGATCTCTTATAGTAGGTGTCCCTTTTCTTATTATTCTAATTGAGGGCTAAGGGAACATCAACCTTGTATAGGATAAGTACTGCTATAAGACTAGACTTATAGGGTCGATCAAAGGATGAACTATTTGGTCCCATCCATTTTCCCAACTTAACACTCCCACTATAGCAAAACACCCAATGAGACTCACTAGTGTCTAAATTGGTTGGACCCTTCTCATTGGTCAACTTGGCACACTCTCATCCTCCTTACATTTCTCTAGAAAAAGTGAACCTTTTCTTTTGTTTTCTTAATACAGTGAATGAGAAAGTGAAGAAGGTTAGGTTTAAGTTGAGTAGGTCAAATGTAATCGAACAAAGAGCTTAGTAGTCAATACTAGAAAAAAGTTTAGTAGGACAAAGCAAGTTTCCCATTGGCCACATCACCACAATTTAGGAAGTCTTTAGGCTCAATGGCCTTTTTTTCAAGGGAATAACCCTCATTCCTCCCTCTTCTTTAATGGAGGGTGTGCCTCCTACGATAGATAGTTTGGATAGAACCTCTTAATTTGAACAAGTAAAAAGTGTCCTATCCCTCCTTTTTCAAGAGATTGGAATCAAGCCCTCAATTTTTATTCTCAAAGATCAGTTGGTTCACTAAATATATCACTCACCTCTCCACCTATTGGTCAACCTCCCTAACCTCTTATAATAGTTAACTAATTTGGACCGTCGACTTCGGCTTCACAAAATTTGACTGGTTCGCTATCACTCACCCCTCACTCCATTGGGAAAGCACCATGAGGTCCTTGATTTTTGGCTTTGAAAAAATCAAATACCTTGCTATGGTCACTCCTCTTCATCTGTTGGGAGAGTACCATCAAATCCTCAATTTTACTAAAGCCAAAATCAATTGATTTTCCAAATACATTGCTCACTTCTCAACTTATCCATCAAGCTCCCTAAACTCGTACATTGATTAACTAATTTGAATTCCCAAAATCAAGGGGTTTGTAATCTCTCACCCCTCTCACTCCTTCATCAAGTAGGTGCATAAAGGTCCTTAGATTTTTGAATTCTCAGATTATTGATAATTGATTTGCTAAATATATTGCTCACCTCTCGAGCTATCAATTCACCTCCCTAACCTCCTATGATGGTTAATTAATCATTAATGGTGTGAGAATTCCTAATTCTAGAAGGTGTAAAACATGATGGTAGTCTCTTATGTAGGGTTTTATAAAATTAAACTTTGGTTGTGCCTCCAAAGGCAACCCTAGCATTGCAAGATCTAAGAATACCATTTGAGGTGAAAAAAAATTAGTAATGGCCTAAGCCAAGCAACTCCCTATTGGAATTAATAACAAAGGAAAGAAAAGACTTTGGTAGAAGGTATGAAGATGTCATGCATCTTAAATATTAAGTCTTTAATAGTGGAAGTTGTAGGAGTTTATGGTGCACTCTTCAATATCCCAAGATCACCTGCAAGACAACAATAACTTCCACAAGAGAGAAATGGCAGAAATATCATGCTATGATAATGGATGCAAGATTTCCAGATTGAATATCATGTAAATATGATGCTTTGCTTGTAAAGGCAAGTTGTGAGATATGATTAGACAAGATCTTGACAAGTGTCTTAATCATGTACAATGAGACAACTACCTGAACAAATATTAAATGACTTAGGAAACAAGCATTAAATACCAAAAGATAAGATAAGATCTAGTGAAGACTAACACTATCTAGAAAGATTCCCTCCTAGGACCTAAGTAGACTTAACATGTAAATAGGACCTAGATAGGTAAAACACCTATTTACACCAACAACCCCCCTTAAGTACAACTTAGGGAGTACTATTATGCAAATGACACAAAGATGGGTCCTGGCTATGAGGCCATTACCCATGTACATGTGCAATACAATCTCTCACAAATGGACAAAAGGAGAAAACCTAGTGGAACAAAACTCCTCGCCAAAAGAGAGATGAGATACAATAATGCTCTCCATGAAGAATGAGGGGAGAAAACACCATTCAAGGAAAAAGATCCCCATAAGAGAGATGAAGAGAGACATTTCAGCCCCTCGTCAATAAGATAACCTGTTGCCAAGAAACACCAGAAACACACAGGTGGAGTAACACTGAAACCTTAATCAAGGCAAGGAAAGATAATTTTGATGCTAGAAACACTAAAAACTCTTGATTATGGAGCAACCTTGGAATCACGATAAAGCAACAACAATCTCGATGCCAAGGAACACTAGAAATTTTTTGATATGGAGTAACCCTGGAATCTACATGAAGCAACGGGATATAGAACATCATTCTATAACTAAAATGAAGTACAAAGATCAAAATTGCACCTTCCCAAGTGATAGTATGTCCAAGTGATCAACCAAAATGTGAATACACACTAATCTAAATAAAAGATACCTGGGGCTAAACTGGGAAAATGTGCATGGATATCATGATAAAGCTCCTTAATACCTTTCCAACGCCGCAAGAATCGTGAAAATCATGGAAAAATTTTATAAGCTTGGGAGCCAAAAATGAAGATTTGACTTCAAACAGCAATAAATGCCTCCAAGCAACAAAATTTTGGAAAATATCTTGCACCACTATAAAATTGACAAAGCCATCTTTCCCACAATATCTCATTTTCGAAGAGTGGCATCCTAGATTGCAAGTTATGGCATTTTGAAAAAATACCCAATTTAGGCATAAGGGAACAAACTTTGGG
>VDFB02086402.1:0-13049 GCA_007258455.2 Sequoia sempervirens
ACTAATGACTGATTAGAGACAAGTGGGAAATTATGGAGGATGTGACCTTAATGATGATTAAAGGTGTGCACATGCTAACCCTGGTTAATTAGAAGAAGATGAAAATAATTAAAATGGATTAGGGACCAACTTACAAAAGTTGGAGGATGTGACCATGAGAGAGAAAGGATGAATTAAAAAATGAATTTTAATTCAAAAGGGGAATATGACTAGATTAAATAAAAGGGCATATTTATTTAATTTAGAGGAGGAAGAGGGGCAAAGTATTAAATTAAATACTTTAGGACCTTTGTGCAAGATGCAGGGTATTAATTAAACAATTGGCTTAATTAATATTGACAGAGGGGATGAGCAACCAGATGAATAAGGAGACGCGTTTGATCATATGGAAGTGATCAGAATTTGAATGATCTACAACTATAAACATACTCTTAAGGAATGTTGGAACAACTTGACCTAACAGAAGAAGGAGATCAAAACAAAAGAAATCATGAGAGTAACCGATGTGCATATTGAAAAACAAGCTTATATTTACAACAACAATCTTCCAATCTAACTGACACTGTCATGTAACTCCTTGATAGCTTTTTTAGGTCTCTTTGTCAAGCTCTTGATTCAATGGATTGTGGATTGATTTGCACATCATCATGTGATGTTGAATGTAAGTTTGAAGCTATTCTTCCATGTTTTTATCTGCTTCAACCAACCCACACTGGAAAAGTGCTCCTTCGAGTAAATTTCTACCCCTTTTTTAGAGCACATCACTTATAATTATGATTCATTTTGCACCTCCATATATGTTTTTCTCTGACTCATCCTGTTTTGTTCTTTGTAATATTTGTTAAGCTCACAAGTTTTATATCTTATTTGTTGAAGAGAATTTTTGCATCAGAAGATTTTTTACCTATTCCAGATACAGCTGAACTAATGAATACTGTTGTACTAGAGGATTTGATAGCCTCCATCAACTCCAGCTTGAAAAAGGTGTTTCCCCTTATACCATTTTCACATATTTGTAGTATTGTGAACATGAGCATTTTAGTTAGATATCAATCCAGTGATTTAATGTTTTCCATGCAGATGGGGTTCCAAGATTACAACTCTCTTAAACCATGAGCGGAGTTGTCATAAAAAATTGAATTGGCTTGTTAAAGGAAGTTTACAATTTAGGTGTGTTCATTTAAAAGTGATTCCATATGTAATAGATTATGATAAATTAGACTATGATATTCATCTATTGGTTGTTCCATTTTGTCAAACATCTATGCAAACAAAACAATTAACCAATAACTAGAGTTATGATTGATTTATATAATACGATGAAGAATTATGACATTATCTTGTTCACTAATCTAGAATGAACAGAAAATAACTCCCTGGTAATGATGTTCAGTTGGAGCTTTTCCCCAATTTTTCTGAGATGATAAGTTCCCCTGCAACCCTGTGCATCTTGTCCACCCATAGCCATTATTGCACCTACTTTGCCTTTCTATGCATTATTTGGACTAATACAGGCCCAATCCAGAGCATCCTTCAATACACCAGTGATGGAGTAGTAGTATTTTGGCTAGGAAAATATTATATAGTCTACTGCCTTAACTTTCTTAACAGCAAGAGCATGATCCATTGTAAGGAGGCTCCTCATTTCATCAACTGTAACAATCTCAATCTCCATTCTTAAGCTTGGGTCGGTCTGTGCATGTTTCTGAGCAGCTATGAGTGGTCAATGTCTTCCAAATAAATGACGAGGTTGTACAGTTTGTTCAGCTTTTAAATTAAAACTGTTAAAACTGCCCTATTTTTGTACTGTCAATCATGCAAACATGTTTCCCAACATCCGATCAAGGTTTTATTTGTTCTTTGAGAGAGTTATATCATTTTATATTTCTGGTCTTTTTTTTTGTGTTTTTTATTGGAAATGCCAACATTTTGCTATATTGAAATCTATAACTTACATTCCCTAAGTTAATTTCTCAATCATTTTCTTTCCACCACTGCAAACATTTTCAGATTGGTGGAGATAAAAAAGGAAAGGGCACTTCTCTTATTTTCATTAGATGAATGGAAATGAATAATGTTGTAATCTTATTTTATTAAATCTCTAAATATTATCTTCTTTGTTATTGCACCAGGCAAACTCTGCAAACCCTTTGCTGACTGGAGTTCTATTCATGGTTTTTATTTTCAAGTTTCAACTGCCACTATTGTCATACTATTCTTGTAGACTGGCCTAGCAAACAATGATATAGATGTTGTGGATATCCTTACACAATTGGAAATAACAAAATTATATTATGGAATAGCTCTGTACAAAAAAGGAGAACCAATATCTTTCAAATAGTCATGTTACATTGTTGTATAGGTGCAAATGATAAGGGGGATGTTGATGTTATTTTCATTTATGATACATGCATAAATATAAGTAGTCCTGTTGAGATCAAAATAGGAAACATTTGTTTCTAAAATTTACAGTTCTACAATCTTGTATCTTATTTCATTTAGTTTCTATTAAAGAAGATATAATTGTGAACAACACAATTTAGCAAGATAGTATACCAACATGTACATGTTATGTTTGCAATATGTAGTTATCAATTTTTTGTATACAAACACACTTCTTCTATATTACTCATTGTCTAATAGAGCAACTTGATGAAGGTTAGTCCAAAATTGACGAAAAAAGTTTCATAATTTATAACTAACTCTCACTAGTAATTAACTATTATATCAAGAGACATTACTATACTAACATTAAAAAAACTATAATAGTGTGAGTGTATTTACTAAAAACACTTAAAGTTGATGTTCATTTTTATAACAAATCAATAATTAGAAATTATATATAATATTTTAAAATTTAAACTAAATATAATGATCATTTTTACATCAAATTAATAATTACGCATTCAATACAATATTTAAAAATTTAAAATCATTTAATATAATAAAATAATTAATTATAAAAACAGACTAATAATTAACTATTATATCCAGAAACACTATTATAGTAGAAAAAATAATAATAATGTGACTGTATCACTAAAAATCCTTACTCTAAATTTGATGATAATTTTATTTCTTGTTAAGTTTTCACATTATTATTGCATCTGTGTGTAAAAGCAAAAATTAATGTTTATGATAATTCGAAAATATTATATTATAAAAGTATATATTTGTTTACAAGAAAATTATAAAATATATTTTAAAAATTATTATGTTACTAAATATATTATTATAAAACTATATATTGGTTATTTATCTATATATTTGTCAAATTTAATTTATATCTTCATAATTACAAATTAAATGAAAATAAATATTTCAGATCAATTCATATGATATTTTCAAAATTAAAAAATATATTTTAAAAATTTATTTATTTTCACCAATCTTTTCTTTAATTGACCTTCAGCACTTCGGCGTACCCATTGCACATCAAGGTGCAATTGCTAGTTGGTACCTATTTTAAAGAAGAAAATGGATACGGTTTTACACACATTTCACCATATTTCCGAGTAGGCGGGAGAGAAGTGAGGTCTACGAAGACACGTAAGGGGCAATCATTTACATGGCATGACGTCAATGCTTATGTCACACATGGGGAATTGTCCATCAGTTCCGTGGGAAAAGAAAAATAAATGGAACACGGTGCCACTCCATTTATATCTTCACGTGCATGCTGAGCGGAAGCTTCTCATTTTCCTTTTTCTTCACATTTATGTAATGGATATATATTTTTTCCTTGAAGGTTAAAATGATAGACTAACAGATAATATTTATTAAATAATTACAAAAGGGTTTGATTGTTTGGAACCATCCTTTCAAAGGTTATATGAAGTTTTTTATGTGAGACATGGAAGCATATTAGATCACTCAAACAAGAAGATGGTTTTGGTGGGATATGGATATTAAATAAGGGACATATAGAGTGTGTTCAACTCGAGGTATAGAGTACACTCAAGATTGTCCTAGCTAAAGCTTATTGAGTGATTGTTTTGTTCTTCGTGTTTTACATGTTGCTTTGAATACAAACTATTTCCTACTAGAGTGTGCCATAACTATGAGGGTGAAGACCAGTAAAATATTTATTGGTGGAAGTCATGTTTTGAAATGCTTTGATTAATATAAGTATTGAACTTATTACTACGCAAGGATACTTGAAATAATAAATATAGTTTCATATATATTAAGGATGGTGATATTAATATGCTAAAGTCTTAAATTAGTTAACTTTGAGCAAACTTTATAATCATGAAACTTAGATAATGACATAAACAAATCACTTATGGTACAATGTTAACTTTAACATATTAAATTTATCTAATTTTATACTTTGGAGACTAGTCACATTACATTTTGGTATAAGAGCCTATTATGCGAACTTCACTTCACTATTAATCCATTATCATCAATTCCTCAATTGTTTGCCTTCCTTCTTATAACTTGTAATTATGAGACTAACTATTAATAATTTTTACATAGTTTTTGATAAAAATAAATAAAATAAAAACCTATAGTTGCTTTTTCAAAAAATTGATGTATTTATTAAAATATAAGCAAATTAAATATACATGTATATATAGTTATTTATCATGTTATAAATACTTAGATAATTTATAAATGGTATTTGTATACATACCTTTTTCCCCCTCTAATACACCTCTTATATCATTTAATCATTTCTTACTCCTCATTATGTGCTTCACCACCAAATATATTTATCATCTCCAAATATTTTTCTCTTAATCTTTCTTCTTATTAATTCATTATTTCAAATATACTTGACCATAAATCGTAAAATGACACTCTTTAAAAGGATACATAATCATACCAATAGATAAAAAGAGTTAAATTATCTTGATAAAAATATTATTTTATTGATTGAATATTTTTGGCTTCGATTGTGTTTGTATTTTTTGCATCAACGTTTTGGATCACACTCTGTGATCCATCATCAAGATAAAAGAGAGCATAAGGAGTAAAATGAATAGCTTTAGACCAAGAGTTGAATAAAAAGGATGAGAGAAGGGGGTTTGCATAGGAACCAAGGAAAGGAGAGAAAAAAAACAATTAAAAACAACAAAATAAAGAATTAATAGCAAAAAAAAAAAAATCATAATTATGTAAATTGTTTAATTCCCTAACAAATAAAACAAAATATAAAGATCAAGCAAGTAGAATAAATAATACACAAAAAATATGAATGATATAAAATCAAACCAAACAAGCAATTAATAAAATATAATATAAGCCAATAAAAATAAACAATAAATTATAATACAAACAATAAATTAATAGAAAGAAATACAAATAATAAAATAAATAGAAAAGAAAGGAGAAGGAAACAATTAATAAAATAAAAAGGAAAACCAAACAAATAAAATAAATAGGCAAGCCAACTATTAAAACAAAATAAATATATGTAAGTTAAAAATTAAAAGAACTCAACAAAAGATAAAATAAAATAACAACAAAGAATAATAAACAAATGAAATGATAAAAAAACAATAAAATAATAAACAATTGAATTGAAAACCAATATAAAATATAAAATACAAAATAAATTATAAACAAAATCTAGGAGTGAAGACAGTTAACAAAAACAATGGATAAATGTAAATAAAATATAAAACAAGAAAGCCGATATTCAATTTGATAACAAGAAGGGAAATAAATAAATAAACTAAACAGAAACAAGCACAAAAGAACAATGAAGTGACACAAGATGAAGACAACTATAAGCAAATAAGATAAGCTAAAAAGAATTGAAATAGAGAGCCAAAAGGAAGAAGGAAGAAAATGGATCCACAACAAGCAAAGCGGGGAAGGGTGAACTAGAGACATGACAGGGGAACAAGTGAAACACAAGGGTGAGGAAGGAAGGACAAAGACTAGCGAGGAGCAGGTAGATGATGGGCCTTCAGGTTGGAGAGCAACAGTTGATAGGACAAACTTAAACTCCAACCCTCATCACAATTGAGGTTCAAAGGGTGATGGTTGATTTCAATGGCTTCTTTAAGCTTTCGCTTAAAGAAATTATCTTCTTTGGATAAGATTTGGGTACTTTCAAGGAAAATGTGATATTTGGTGGAAAAGGAGTGGTCAACAAGAGTAGATTTAGAGGTACAGTCATGTTGATGTCAACACTATGTTCCTTGATCCTAGTACTGAAAGAACATCTAGTTTCCCCTATCTAAGGAAGACCACAAGAACAGATGATCTTATAGACACTAGAGTCGAGGAGGATGTCCTTGGAATCTTTGAGGAAAGGGATACATTTTTTCAAGATTGAGCGGGGCTTGAAAGCACAACGAAGGCCCTTTTTAAGGATCTTAGAGATTTTTTGGGAGATCCCATCAAAAAAAGGAAGAGAGACAATAAGAGGGAAAGATGCATGAATGGGATTGGACCTAGACAGGAAACTAGATTTGGCTTGCTTGAAGGCCCTAGAGATTTGCTTGCTTGAATAACCATTAAATGCGAAAATGTGACGAAGGTGATCCAACTCTTGCATTAATTTTTCATCACCACAAATCTAATAGGCCCTCCAAACCAGGGTTTTGAGAACACCCAAATTTTGGCTAGGATGGTGATGAGAAGAAGAATGGAGGTAGAGATCAGTATGGGTTGCCTTGCGAAAAACCTTCTAGCTTATGGAACCATCTGGTGTTTTGAGAAGAACATCAAGAAAGGGTAGTTGGTTGTTGGATTCAATTTTATTAATTGTATTGTATTGAAGGGGCACAACCTAGTAAAAAAATATTCATTATTTAGTAGAAGTTGACCATCTTGAAGATCAAACAACTTCATTGAAAACTTGACACAACTAATCTGGACAACATCTACATTGCAGAGGAACAATAGGAAAAGAATATAACTACTCATAAAAATATGAATATCCTTTAGAGCCACAACATAAATCAACATTGAATAGGTTATCATTCACCAAGGAGTGCCTAACACCCCCAAAAGACACAATTGTTCTACTAGACAATGTACAAATCTACAACACTAGTAAGAAGTGTTGTTCTAGGAGTTCTTTATCACACCCAACATGATTAATCTTAACATTTTTTTTGAAATTCTTCATAAAACCCGAGCATCATCAATCAAGAGCTATATTTAACCATAGGGATTCAGGCACACAATCCTCATATTGGTCAATTATAGCTGAAATCTTCCATAGAAAGTAGAACAAGACAATCAAGATAAAATCCCTTCAAAATCCTACACATTTTCTTCAAACCTCTTAGTTTGAATTTGAATATTATATAATATTATGTTAAGGTTAGGATTTAATTATGGAATAGTCTATAAAATGTGAATGTGGAGGAATAAATTTGAGCAAACCCTTTGATTTTCAACTTGTAGGGGAAGAAACAGACGAGATAAAACAAGGGATCAAAATTTTCATATGAAGTTGATAATTACTTGCCTCAAAGTTTGAGTGATCATACTATTAAAAGAGGAAAGTCCTAGAAGTGCAATGTTCCAAGACTAAGCTTGAGGGAAAAGAGCTAGGAGAGTGGAAGAAAGGGAACACCATAGTTGGCATTAATGGGGACATAGCCAAATACATATTTGATATACTCCTTTTTGGTGTAGATTGGGCAGACTAGGGGCAGGAAGATGAAGGAGAGGCAATCACCAATTTGTAGCTTGATGTGGAGCATTTTCTAGTCTATTAATTGGGACTATGCATTAGCTTTGGATTTCCAAATTTGTAAGCTTAACTTGTTCCACCTAGTCCAATTGAGGTTGTACTTCTATTTAGAATTGAGTCTAGGTTCCAAGGAGATTATCAATTGTCTATAGATAATTTTAAGAGGAAAGCTTTAGATGCTTTGCATGATGGGTCATTTCTAGTTCTTTAGGAATTTATCATGGAAAGGGGTGGATAGCATACAAGAAAGCTAAGGGGTCAACACCTATTGGATTCTTAGAAGAGGATGCTTGTCTGAAGAAGGAAAGTTGAATTGGGATTTTAGTTGTTGTCATGACATCCAATTAAAATTAATAATGTCCCACAAGTCACAAATCTTGGTTTGATTTTTTTAAAAAGTGTTTTCTCTTGAGGGTTTTGATAATACCAAGATTTTTGTCATCTTATAGATTAAGTGAATCCACCAAATAGAAGAGGTAGAAAATATTAGGTCGTGACTCGAACTTTGATCAAACTAAGAAGACCTTCTAGAAGTTATTTTCTAGGCTGACCAAATGGAGTTAAAAGGGGTAAACCCATGAGTTTTAAAAATAGGTGTAAGAAGATGTTTATCTTTCCAATTGACCAAAGTCTAAGATCTCCTAGTAGTAGAAAATTGAATTTGGTGTCAAACTAAACATTTCCAAGAGGCCTCTTCAAGATGGATCTAACAATCAACTTAGTAGTAAGACATATGCCCTAGGTATATGGGTTGATAATTCTCAAACCTCCTCTATCCTTTGGTTAGATGCAATGGTGCCATGAGGTAATAGGAAGGCTATTCTTATTACCCCACTTATCCCAAAGGAAAATCCTTATTAGTTGATTCAACTAATTATAGCAACTTTTAGAGGGAATCTAATAAGAAGAGATGTAAAAATGGCTAGCCAAGAGAATTTCTTTTTTCCACTTGTATTAATCTCTCCATGGATATGAACTAGCTTGTCCAATTCATAATATTTTTCTTGATTTTAACTCATGAGCCATTTCCACATATCCTTTAGAGAGAATCCAATGCCAAAGTAAGTATCAAGTGATAAAACCATTCTTTACTTCATGACAATCACTAAGAATCCAAAGAGATGAGGACTAGGGAAATTCATGATAAATTTGGTTTTATCCATGGCTATTTTAGAACTAGTGATACTACAAGAGAGCTCCAATATATGTAATGTGTCCAAGTCACTTCGTTAGTTGAAATTTGCATGAAACACATGCTATCATCAACATAGTGAGAGTTAATGGCTTTAATAATTCTTGTTAGCGATATACCATGGATAAGCTTAGTGGATAAAATATGCTAAAAAGATAGCCAAGGGCATGAACTACAAGGAAAAACAAATATTGAGCAAGGGGTAGCCTTGGTGGATAGATTTTTACAAAGGAAATTAGAGATAGAGGGTTCCATTTACAACAACTTTTGCAGTAACATCAACAAATAGCATATTAATTTTCTCACAAAGTTAGGGGACAAATCCAAGCCACTAACATTTTAAGGATAAATGGCTAGAAAATTCAATCATATGCTTTATTAAAATCAAGTTTAATAATTAGTGCATCTTAGGTGGTTTGTTGTGCCCATTCAACATTTTCCCAAGCAAGAACTAAATTATCAAGGATCAATCTCCTTCATAAGAAGTATATTTTCTTGAGTCAAACAATGTCTTTAGTGATTTGTTTAATTCTATGAGAAAGCACTTTAGTGATGATTTTGTAAGAAATATTGATGAGGGTAATATCTTGCCATCCATTAATAGTGTCTTCATCCTTACCTTTAGGAATAAGTTTAAACAAGCCCTAATTAATAATAGGAACAATAGCTTTGAGATACTTGGAGGACTTCTACAGGTTGCAAATAAGGGTTTCAAATCTAAAAATCAATTGGGAAGCACATAGGAAACCTTGAAGACTAGATTCAGACCTTGAAGTTTTAGAAAACCCTAACTAGATTGATTTGCCAGCTCTAGCGTATGAGTCCTAGTTTACGTCAAAATTTAGGTTTTTACAGATTTAGATATCCATTTTCCAGATTCTTGTTCCTGCACAGAAACCTAGATCTGGGAATGATTTCCCAACCTAGCGTATAAGTCCTAGTCAGCATTAAAGTCACTATTTTTAGCATTTCAGAGCTCCTTCTAGTCATCTTCAGATTTCTAAGCGCAGACATTTCATCTTGCAATTTTCTATTTTGTTCTACATACATTTCTAGGTCATTTAGTGAAAGATTACAACATATTAGGGTTTAGCATTACATCTTGCATTTCATTTGTCTTTCCAAGCCATAGCTTGGTGGTGAACCCCTCATTAGTTTACAATCAGCCCCTAGGACATCCTTATTGCAAGATCTCTTTCCCCTTTGCATTGAGATTTCTAGGGTTATCCTTCAATGGAATAATTGGAAAGTGGATGAGCTCTATGTCCTAAACCATAAGAAAGCACCTTACATACATCATTTTTCATTGTTACATTTTGGTGAACGTGCATTTAGAACATTGTAATTCTGATTTGGAGTGCATAATCATCCTAGATCTTGCTTGCATTAACATTGCATTATGGTTTGCATTAGTTAATTGGCATTCTAGGGTTTCTAAATTTTATATTAGTGAAATTTCATATAGCTTTCATTTTTTGCATCTTAAATCATTGAAAATCATATATAATCTTCATTTACACTTAGGTTATAGATCATACAACATAAAAAGCATAAAAATCAATTGAATTTTTTTGAAATCTTGAAAAAAATCCCCACTAGGACTCATATGACCCTCTAGGAAAATCAGTCCCAATCTAGATGTTGCATTGCATTTTTCAAAATTCAAAGCTCTGTTTTTGTGCTCTTGTTTAATGTTTATAGCTTTCTATCTTACTTTACCAATTTTTTGTTATAATCATTTCATTGTTCTTAGCTTATATTGCATTTACATTCATCTTGCATCTAGTATCCCTTGCATGAGTATTTGGTATCCTATTGCTAATACTATAGTGAGACGAACTTTGAGACTCAATGACATCCCGCGATAGCACAATCGTCGTGGATCTTGGGTTGTCTAGATCTTTCACTCCTAGTATTGAAACTAGTACACTAGGTATGGACCATACCCTTAACAACTCTTTACCTTCAAGTAGTGTGATGCATGTTGAAACAAGGAATGATAGTGTTCCTACAAGAAAACATAATTTAAATTGATGAAGATTTAGCAAACCTGCAACATCAAGTGCAAAAAGACAACATTTCAACTATTGCTATCCATACTATAGATAACATTCATCGCATTCTTGAAAGTGAAGATGGACTTGACCTTGTCAAAAACATAGTTCAAGTCTTTGGAAAAAACCTCACCTCAACCACTAGTTGTCCTTTACCTACAAGTAATGTCACAAGCCAAGGAGGAATTCAAATTCCTCCTCCCACAACAATTGCCTCTATTCCTACCTATACCAACTCTCAAGTAACAACAACAATGCAACTGACTAGTAATGTGATTCCTTCCTCAAGTATTTCTTTTAGTATCCCTAGTACCTTTGTGGCATCGCACGTCATATCTCCTACCACTTTACCACCTATAAGCATTCTATTCACTTGCCCATTGAAAACACATACCCCTCCACCATTTTCACCTCCATCTCATAACACAAGAAATGGCCCTCTCATAAATCAACTCTTCCAAGCCATTTCATCTGTTCAAAAAAAAAAATCCACCATCAACCAAAATCAAAATTTCCCACCTACATATTATGTCAAAAGAAACCCCTTGTCCTTAGAGATATTGTGAGCACCAATGCCACAAGGTGTAGAGGTGTCTAGATTCAAGAAATATGGATGAAAGGGAGATCCTTCTAACCATGTTAATGTTTATATCACTTTATGTAGTGACTTTGTCCTTGATGATAAACTCTTGGCTAAGCTTTTCCCTAGGTCCTTGAAAGATACTACCTTGGAATGGTTCTCTTCGTTACCAAAAAACTTAATTCATCCATTCAATGAACTTGTTGAGGCATTTGTCAACCGTTCCCAAGTGCATATTACCACTAAGATGATGTTGGCTAATTTGATGAGATGAAAGAAAAATAAGAAGAAAAGATAACTGAATTTATCTCACTCTACCAATCACTTTACTCCCAAATTGATGTCAAGGTTCCTGATCCTCACCTTCAAAAGATGTTCATAAAAAAATTGCAAAGATAAAAGATAAGCTTACCATGATGAAATTTCCCTCCTTCATGCACTTGTGTAATGCCCTCTGTGATTATAAAAATTCGGTTAGTAGTTGAGATACAAAATCCACCTCTAGCCGTACTAAGAAATCTGAGTCCACAAACCAAAACAATTCCCAACCTTTTAGAAAATAGAATAAAGGTTTCCTTTAATTCAATCCCCCTCAACAAACAACCCAAAATTTCAATAACCAAGTAGTTGTTGTTAAGATCGCGATATCCTTTAGTTATGGGGACCCGAAAAGACAATTCACTCCCTTACCCAATATCATTTACAATATAATGACACAACCTTAGAATAAAAAATGATTAACTTGCCTCCTGTTAAACAACCTGATCCTAATAAACCATTACCTGCAAACCATAGACCAAACTCCTACTACCATTATCATTGACAAAATGGACATGATACAAAACATTGTAAACATCTTAAACATCTTGTGCAAGACCTCATTGATTCTAGTCATCTTTCTATTGGAGGTGTTAGTGATTAGGGATTAAATTACTCTGTTGCTCCTCCAAATCAAAACTTGCAATTTTTTAGCAGCCCTATTCCCAATCATAACATTTCATTTTTCAAAGCCAATGAAACTACAAAGAATGATGTGATGAATGTTGATACGGATGATGATAACAATGATGTTGTCCAACATGATCCTATAGATAATGATCCTATGGATGACATGGTAGGAATGATAGATGCCATTCCTCATAAGGGTCAAACTAAAAAGTCTCTTGATATTGCTTTCTCCTCACAAGATATACTTAAACATGCACCTGATGGTCCTCTTTACATAGTCATCTGAATCTATCACAAGCCCACTAATGGGATATTAATAGATCTTTTTTTTCGAGAGAATGTGATCATCGAGGAATTTGGGGAATTCTTACTCCTACATGAACTCTATCAAGATATATATGATAAACTAAAAGCATGGATCAAGATGCATAATGGTTTCGCTTTCCCTACGATGGGATCGATCACTCTTCCTTTACAAATAGGACCAAAAACATTAGATATATCATTCTCTATCATCCCATAGTCAGACCAATTTCATGTGAAGCTAGGCTATCCATGGCTTCACTCCATGAATGCAATCCCTTCATTTGTGCATAAATGCTTAAAGTTTCC